>FAPP01008836.1:0-11582 GCA_001485965.1 Heliconius ismenius | reverse complement strand
TATATAGCTAATTAAAAATTCAGCTCCTGAATAGTTTTTAAGTTTTATCTCAGGAACGCTTGGAGATATCGAGTTGAAATTCAAACCATATACTCACATCTACGGTATCATGATTTACTGAAGAAATCGTATTTGTATATTTACTTGGTACAAAAAGATATGGCCGTTTATATGGCAAAAAACGCGTATGTTAACACTGTAAAGGGTATCAAAATTAATAGGGTACTTCCGATTGACTTAGAATTATGAAATTTGGCAGCTAGCAACTACAAGTCGTACTAGTTCAAGAAATCTGAAACTATACATTTGTGGTTAAATCTTAAAAAATGATAGCCTTAAAAGGCAAAAGGTAGGTTGGTAGGTATGAAAGCCATTAGTTCAAGTGAGGTTTTAGATGAAAGGGCTCTGGCTAAGTTAAGCTTGATTTCAGAGAAGGCTTGAGACCTCCAATTTTGTACAAAACTGCTATATTTCGTGTTATCCCGTGAAAGATCTCTAGTGTCCTGGGATAGAAACTATCCTATAGTTTAGCTTAGACTAAATAATTAGTACGCAAGACGCATATTACACAATACTTCTCACTCACAACTTTAACTTATTATTGAATATTTAATCCTACGGGATATTTTCATCCCGGGATAAGACAAATACGTCTTATTTATTATTTCATATGTCAACAATGTATGATAAAATATAAAAACAGTACAAAGAAAATGTTCATACAAACTTTTATCCCATATACTGCAGGAGCCCTTGCTTCTTCCGGGATAAAAGGTAGGCTAAATATTGAGCCTTCTTTTATTTATGTGTTGTGTCAAAATAATTAAAATGCAAGTCTGTTTGTATAAATTTGTATTCAAGAAGGTACAATAAAATTATTATTTTTTGTCCTATTTATTTAATTTATTATCGGGGATAAAAAGTAGTTTTACTTTTTTTTTCTACATACATAAACAACACTCATATAAATAACTAATGGAATTAAAAGTTAAACTTTCTTAAACGTTTTATAAAAATATATTCAATTGTTTATCGCAAGCAGGTAGATAGGCAATAAATATTGTTACTATTTTATTAAGCTTGAACTCGAATTGGAAATATTTACAGATTTTATTTTCTTATATTATGTGTGTACAAAAATGTTACTATGGATGTTTTTTTAATATTACAGGAAGGATCGTAAGATGGCGTTGGTACAGCTGCCGTCGATCGATGATGCAGTAGCGGCACTTATCAAGATGCATAATTACCAGCTCTCTGAATCCAACCACCTAAGAGTATCTTTCTCAAAATCAAGTATTTAAACTAAATGACCAACGCGTCCAAGGAATATCACACAACAGTCGATTATTAATGAGATTGGCCACTAGGAATGGGCAATTATAATCGATTTGCTGATTGATTCTCATAAACATAAGCTTTAATTAGCTGTGTGAGATGAATCGAGTTATCACAGGATCATAATCGCCCTCGTCTAGTTAATATTGAATGCAGACAGACTTATAGCTCTCAAGCCTTACTGTTTAGTGATACGACTGTATACATCGTACCTCTCTCACAAATCGAGACACTAACTCGACTGAAAAAATTATAATATATCTGTATTACGCTTACTCGGAACAGTCTAGAAGTTAAGTGCTACTCTATTTCACTAGAATACGTACTATCATATTTTAAGGCCATCTTTCCCAACGGCAGCTAAAATCGATTTAAGTTAATTTTTTTGGGGTTCTCGAATTGTATTTGTACACTTGATTTGTGTGATATTCATTCCGTATTTTTATCGTTCAATATATTATTTTTATAGATATTTTATTCCGGTACGTTCGTTTGTCTGTCGGTCTGTTGGTCCGTTGGTAACGGATTGATAGCAATTAGATTGCGCTAGTATTGGCAGATGTCAAACATCGCCTCGGTCTCGACATCGGCACTCGATAGCCGGACTTTTACGGTGAATAGTATTACATTTTACATTATTATATATCCACACTAGCACATTGTTAAAAATATTTCTTAATCGCTTATAATTTGCAGTTATTATTATCTAAGATTATATTTTATAAATATATTTTATGCTCTATTTTAATCAGCACAATTTATTATGGCATTTTTAAGTAATTATAGTTTTGTACGCATACACATTGTCTGCGTACGTGTTTAAAAGTGAAACATCCAGAAATGTGTATGTGTGTGCAATATTAGTTATAGATGTTAAGTATATTTTAGATATAAATTTGTCTTCTTTATCCGGTTCCAACCGGAATCTCCACTACATACTTCCACAACTGTTTCGTTATTTAGAAGAAATATTCAGTTTATTGTTACAATACTAGTTCTCGATTAGTTAGTGTAATCACGACTACTAACGCTAAACACCTAGTTGATATACGCTGGAGGCTAACGATTACGAGTGATATAATCAAGTGACATACTAAATGAATTACACTAAATCGATTACACTCATGTTTATTAACGTTAATTAAATGATTAGTCTTGCTTGATTGAAACGATTTTACCACCAGTGAAAACTAGTATCGATTATTTTTGTAGTTGCTGTTAAATAATCGATATGTCACAGTGTCGTATCACTCGTGACCGCGCGCTTCCATATAATCTATATAATGTTATGTTGGTGACATAATAGTGACATGATGCATTTATTTTGATGTTAATTTATATTAATGGTAGCTAAAACAATAAATGCTCGTGCATACAATTCACTAAGCAATTAAGTAGATAGTTATTTATTTCTCTCTATTCGGGGAGCTCTTACTAGCAGTGTTGTGTGGTATCATTTTCTATACAATAAATACTATCACAGTGTTGCTACACTGACGTTTCCACGTATAATGGATGTTTTCTCGAAGTTTCATCACCTATACCTTGCAATTCTCGCGTTACTTGCAGTATTTTAGTTTTAGACCTTCTCGTTCTCGATGCTTTGTACATACGTCCCGAGATCTTACTAAGCACCTAATTGGTTTTCACACATCTTTGCCTTCTTAAATTAATAAAATTGCGTCTAGTCCAATGCAAAAGAGATTAAGTTTTGTGGAATAAGTAAATTAACGTAACTTTAAAATTCCTCACGAAAACTAAACTGTAGTAGCGCTTTATAGAGATATTATTTATTTATTGTAAAGTATTTCGGTCAAATTAATGGTGCCCATAAACTAAATGTTCTAATTTTTAGGACCATATTAAGTGTTCAGTTACACGTCCAGTCTATGATTAGGCAAAGAATGCGTGAAACAGATACCTGAATTATAAGGATATAGTGAAACATTGCTTTTCGCAATATATTAATTAAATTTAACTGCCTAACATTAAAAAGTGGAATTCATACATATCTTACCCTGGAATTAAAAGTGGGGTTCCAACGGATTGGTGATCAGCTTTATAAAACGAACGAGGAGCGGTGAAGGTCGACAGCGCGTCATCGGTAAGGCTCGAAGCGCCTCGTCCTCGACATATCCTTTCGTCACAAATACCTTACGATTTCTGTTCGTCATGAAGCTGTCGTATCAAATATTTACATTTATTATAAATTGTATCATATACATCACGTACCGTTATATTATATAAAAATAGAGCTTAGTACGATGATTAAACTAAAAAAATTAGATTGTCATTTCGATGTAAGGTTGAATAGAGAAATTAAATCAAAGAAATTGAATTAATCAGTACCTATATATATATAAGAACGTGTAAGTAGTTCGGTTTAATGTTAGGCGACCAGGGTGTGGTGATATTTTGCACGTTTTTGAAATGTTTTTCTATGGTACAGAAAGCTGTGCCTGTTTTGAAATGGTATTACTGTGGTGGTGGTCTGTGAAACGGTATCGTATATTGTAACAAAATCACAAATAAGAGATTACATATCTACATTACTCTGCGGAGAACGCTACACACGCGGCATTCGCCATTATCTTTGTTTTCCCGACCCGTAGGCGTACCCGGCTGTAAGTATTAGTTGAAATTTACAATAGTCCGTTGAAAGTTGACTCGTCGTTCCCACTGTCCGATATACGCCTACGGGCTTATAGAATATTGAAGTTAGCATTTCGCTTGTGCTCAATTTGTAGATAAAATAACAGTGTGTGTAGCGTTTTGTGGCCTAAAGCTTTCTCAATAATATCGGTAATGACTAATTAGATAATTATAGGAATTTATGTGTTTAGAGAAGTATTTTAAATATTTAGTATAATGTCGTAATGTAATTAACAATAATAAATCAGTGTTTAGAATGAGATGCCAAATCTAAAGTCAATACACATTATTTTAGGTAAAGCATAAATGAATTAATCTTAACGTTTATTAAAAAGTTGATGAAAATGTTACAGTTAAACTATATTTGAGAGTTTTATTAAGCGCAATATATTATGTAATTTTATTGATTGTAAGCGAACATTGTTTCACTTTGTTAGTTAAAGTTACGCGGTGAAAGAGATGTGAATGTTGTTTTTCAATCAGTTTGTAATTGCTACTAAACATTTACTTTTCCAAGGGCGGGATCCACTTTGACTGCACGAAAATCATTTAACTGAACAATGAAACATATTAATAATAGTGACGTCTCGAGTGGATCCGCTCTTGACTTTGCCTTCGTGACTTACACATATCTGTTTATATCAAACACTTTATCCCTAAAATTTTATATTTATCACCCCTTTACCACACTAACTTGCCCAGTGTCTTTGCTGTGGTAACGGTCAACATATCAATAGAAACGCTAAGGATGTATGGCCCTATTCACCTACAACCCACTTTTATTTTTTTTTTATCGTATATTGTTTTTCAATGTAATTTAACGTGTCGTCTGTGTATCCTCTTTTTTTAGTATTAAGCCTTTTGTGTGGTTAATTTCGTTCTTATTTTTAACTTCATTAATTAAACTATTATTATCATTAATTCTTTTTGTTCTTTTATTTTTCCACTCTTCCTTTCCTTAATTTTAATTTTATATGACACTTAAGTAAAACAATATTTATTTTATTATCTGTGTATTTATTTAATTATTTCATCAAAATATTAAAACTATTTGTAAATAGAACTCATAAATTTTAAATGGGATCAATATAATGAAATTGTGTACATTTGTACACCCTCTATACTTTAGACATATTCTTATCTACTTAGATCTTAATATTCTTGTAATTACAAAACTAAAAGCTAACGTTTCAATACTATACTGTGTATGTATATTCTCTACCCTTGGACTCGCCTTAGTCTGTGGACGTGCGAGAATTAGATGAAATACAGGTTGTTGAGTGAAGGGGGTAAGGGACTCAAATATTGCCAATGGTATGTTTTGTAAAATATTCAAAAATACTACGCACAGGGTAAAATGTGAATATATGTACTGAGCCCGGCGGCAAGCGCGCGCCGGGGCGGTTGTTCGTCCGTGCCAAGTCCCTTATTCCTGTGAAAGAACTGAGACCTTATTGAAACGTTGATCTAGTAAGTATAACTGCCAATTAATAGGAAAATATCCGCAAACTATTAAAGTAGATAAAAAGAAAATATTTAGCGAATTCCTTAGGACCTATGAAGTGGCAGTTATCGTGTTAATTAATGTAAATACACAACTTTATAAATAATTAAAATAAAGTTATAGAACTATTACAGATTAACATAATCATTAATTTAAGATTTATTAGATAAATATCCTATTCTAATTTCAGTAGTCGCTCTAGTTTACATGCCTACAGAGGAGTTTCTTCGTAGTGAATTTATATATACCTACCCAACTTTGTTGTCATACTTTAGCAAACTTTTGTTATATTATTAAAACGTTAATGGTGTGCAAATTAAAGGGTTGTGTGTAAAATAAAATAGTTTAATAGATATATAAATCGTTCCAGATAACGAAAATATTGTACCTATCCTTGTTTTGTCTTAGGCACATCCACTTGTTTCATCGTAATTATTATAAACAAACACCTCAAGTGTTAGACTAAATACTATTTAAAATCAATATGCCAAAGACCAATTGTTAGAAAAAAAATAACAGGGATCTATCAAATATTATTTTCTCTAAATAGAAGATCAAATATATTATGATTTAAGACAAGCTTTAACGAGCACTCAAATGATGTATTTTGATGATTGTTTTACGTAAGTTTATTTTTGTGTAAACGCTACAGGCCACTTTTGACGGCTACACTGTCTGTCAACTACAGTTTTGTGAAATATATAAATATATACACTATTTTAACGTCTAAGTGACTACACTATTAAACTCTAGAATTATTCTTTGTCATTTTATAATAAAATATAGTTGAAAACTACATTTATTCATTTCTCCTCATCCCATGGTTGGTCGCTACTCGTTCGAAAAAAATAGAATGATAGATTGACTCGACTAAATTACTTACTAAGCTTACCTATGAACTATATGAGACCAGTTGGAGCGCAGGGGAACAAGCGTGCGACTGTTAACGCGACAGGATGTAGGTTCGATTCCCACTCTAGGAAATGAAATATTTAAAACTTTCATTTCGTTGCTCTGGTAACGAAGCAAAGCGCGGCGTTAAGCTTGAGTTCCATCACTCAACACGCAACGCCTCCAGAATTCAACGGAAAGTGGGAAAGAGAAGTGTATCAATGCCAACAACAAATCAAGTGTCTTTACACTAGGATCCCCTGTTTTATCTGCCGACCCTTCTATGTGCAGGATAAAGCGTGAAGCTAAAAAAGATAACTACCTATATATTTATACAATAACCATAAAATAAAATTGAGATTAGAATTAGAAATTAAAAAATGTATTTAAGATGTATTAACTTGAATAAAAATATTAGAAATTTTCAAGGCAAATTTGAATTGAAATTCAGTTTTGAATCACAATCTGATATTCTATGTAGTGTCAAGGTGCCACGGTTATATTACAGAGGAACTAGCTATTATTACATAAATAAATTTAGGTAATATATAACAAATATTATGTAGTAAGTAATTAAACATTTTTTTCATAAAAATATAAATAAATATAAGAATGCATGCTGAAAAGGCTTGCTAATTAAATATTTACAATAAAGTATGTGTTCAAAACCATAGACAATTATTTTTTTGTTAACTTTATAGGTACACAATTTTAGGTGCATTTCAGTTAAATATTAAAAGGATACAAATGTAATCTTTCTGCTGTAACAGCTGTTTAAGACAATAGGACAGTCTTATGCAATGTGCTCAGTTGTAATTACATTTTTTCTTATGGACACTCTGAGTTTTTACATCTGGCAATGAAAAAAAAATGTGACATTTACATAACATTTCATTTGATTTTGACAACAATATTTGACAAGAGATTTGAAGGTTATGTAGTTATTTAATAGCAAATATACGCAGTTTTCTTTACTAAATATTATAGAATTTCTGCTTCGTATCGCCAATTAATGAACAATTTTTCAAATTTATATAACTATTTCAAATTATAGTACAGTTTTTACAATACTTGATTAGGTATAAAATGTAATTTTTGGAATCAACAATGTTTAGAATTTTGAATAGAAGATTAATTTTTGGGACAGCTATTAGACTAACACCTACATTTATAATACCTATAATTGGGCAAAGAAATGAAAATGATATTGATAATACAAGCAGACCCGAAGATATAAAGTCTACAGGATGGGACAGAGTCAAAGATATGTATACTAAAAGGTAAGTAATGTAAGGTAACAAATATTTATATATTCAGTTTAGTACATAGATTTTTTTAATTCATATTTCGCCAAGTCATCAACTTTTACAATTCGACTTAAGGTTTTTTTCCATTTTCATTGCTACTATAATGACACAAAGCCTACATTTTATGACTCATACATACAGTACATATCAGTTTGGTTTGCTTTAATATAATGGTTATCTACTTTTTCACTATTTTTGACAACACTAATAGTTTTTGATACAATAACTTCATATTATATAAGCATCAATTATATCTACTTTAATTTTAAGTTTTATTTTGTCTTCACATTTTGTCCAAATTTGAGACTGCTCTGTGGATTGAAGAAGTGAAAATAACTAATTTCCCCTAAGCGGGGATGAAATCTGCAACCATCATTTTTCACAGTATAGTATAATATTTAAATACTGTCCCGTCCCAATGTTTTGACAACAACAGACACAAGATCAGAATTTTAGTATTCTTATCAAATAATGGTTCTTTTCAATTTATAGTGAACTAGATGAAGTATCTGTTGAATTGCATAATGTAGCACAAACCACTATGTGTGGTTTATTTGTGGGTGCATTTCTAGGAGGATTTGCTAAATCAAGAGATGCTTATTTAACTTTCATGGAGAACAATCAAGCAACAATATTTAAATCAACTTTTGAAGCGAAGGTATAAAGTATTATTTGTTTTAAAAACAAATTTGATCATTAAACAATTATTAAAAAAATACTATTACTATATTTGGATTTTGACACATAAATAATGTAATGTATCATATTGTTGGTGAGTGTAAACCTTTTAATAATAACCTAATAGGCAAATAATCATGAGAGGCAAACCATCTTTGAAGAACTAGTGTATATATAATATCACAAGGCTTTTGCAATTCATAAAATTAATATGCTTTCTCTATTATAGGTAATGAAATATGTAAAGGTTACTTTTTTATACTTCAAATGGTACAAAAATGTACTTAATAAATAAAAAAAAACACATTTAACAGATTTACATTTTAAGACTAATTATTTACAGTATTTTTTATGAAAGTCTTGTAGTAGTAGTTTACTTTTACTAAGATTCTATTTTTATAAAAAAAATTGTCCTAATATCCAGATCAATAGGTAAGAAGTTAAATCTTTTCTTTGTAACTAATGGACCCAATGCTAAACTTTGTCTAAGATAGACATAGCAGCAGGGGAAATGAAAATAATTCATTTGGGCTGATGATTGAATCAATTGCCAATTGCATCCCAATGGTGGTATCTGGTTTTTCTTGCAAAAATAATTAAGGTATTAAAATATATTTGCAGAAAAAAATGCAAGATTACATAACAGTTTCATTTGCTAGAGGAGCTTATCATTGGGGCTGGAGACTTGGCATCTTCACTGGTATATTTAGGTATGTGATTATTTTAATTATATAGAAGCATACAGGAACCAGGAAACCAAGCATAAATTATTTTGAAAACATGTTTTATTATTATTTTTAAATTATTTATAGATCCTAATGGGGGTTGCTTCATTTGCTTCTATATGATTAATTTAATTAAATGTATCAAATAAAAAAAGGATAGTAAGGAAAATAAAATGATTGTTTAATATTGAAACATTTGATAAATTAATATTGTATTTTTTTTGTTTCATATATACTGAATATGTGTAAATAGCAGAGATGTAAGTGGCATTAATCTATCTCTGTCTCTCTAATAAAAATTATTGTATTTATTTACATCTGGCAACAGCATCTGATTGTCTATTTGTAATTGCGGGTTCAACCCTCACTCTCGTGAATGATTACTTGTTATCCATAATAAATAATAATAGTTAATTATTATCATTTCTCTGCTGTTGAGGACAAAATGCAGAGTGGTTTTCCTCCATTCAACATATAATATTTAAAGTATTGAAACTAGGTTGTTACTACTTATACTGCTGCAAAGGTTAAAAAAAATTGACTGATATTATTATTTAATACTTTCAATTTCAGTTTAATTTCAACCACATTATCTGTATATAGAGATGAAAGTTCCATAGCAGACTATGTAACTGGTGGTATAATTACTGGAGCTATATACAAAGCTAATTTAGGGCCGGCAGCTATGTTGGTTGGAGCTGGGTTGGGTATGTATTAAATGTAAAGTAATTTTCTTTTGTTTTTCTTATTCGTTCTTATATGAAAGCTACATTAAAATGTTGATTATTAATATATAGATTTTGGTATTACGTCAAAAATATGTCTTAAAGAACCTAATGAAGATATATTTGTATTTAAAAAAAGTTGCCCTCTTTGCTTTTTCTCTAATGTGTTTCAGCTCATTATTATTAATATCTATAAAAGAGCCAGTCGTTTCGCAGGGGCATAAGTGTGTGACTAAACGCGATTGGCACCGCGTGGCCCTGAGTTCCGCTACTCAACACGCCATGCCTCCAGAGTTCAGCGGAAATTGGGAACAGTGTCTTAGCACTAGGTTCCCTCTGCTTACTCTGCCGTGTGCAGAATACAACATGAAGCTGATTTTAATATGTTTAATAAAAACATTTAAATTTTCTTTTACAGGCGGTGTTTTAAGTTTATTTGGGGGAATTCTTATCTTTAGTATACTTAAATTAACTGGACTATCTATGGAGGATATAAGAAAGTCTTTATATAAACTAAGAGAAGCCAGGTATTGTATATACTATATATTATAATTATTAAAAAAATGTACTTATATATATGCGGCGTTGAGTTCCACCACGCAACATGTCTTCAGAATTGTGAGGAAAGTGGGGAATTGAAGTGTCAACACTAGGTTTCCACATTCCCTCTGCCTAGAATAAAAATATGTCAACATACAAACTTGTATTCAAAATTATTTATTATTTTATGTTTCAATAACTTTAAATTATATCATATAAGGATAATTCTTCCTTGTATAATTTACAATCATTTTTTATTGCTTTTTTAGCTTCATTCCGTATCCAATTATTGTTCTTGTTGATATAAATGGATATCAGTTATGATATCCATTTTTCGACATTGCGTATTAGTGGCGAAACTCCACGACTCGTTTTTTCATTTTACCGGAGGGATGAAACAAAACTAACTCATCACGTGAGTGCGAATCAAACCCATAACCGTCGTGTTTACAGTCAGACGTTGCGATCCGACGGCCCTATATTTTTGTTGTATTATGCATTATATTTTAAAATTTAGATAAATTTATATAAGTGATTTATTTTTCCTTAAATTGATTATCACCTAAATTATTGATTTCAGGCAAGATCAAATGAATCAAGCAATAGATAAGAGTGCATATGAAAAACATGACGATGTAACACGACACCATGATGAAATTGTTCAAGAAAAAGGCGTACAAATTATTGAAAATTTATCATAGCTTACATAACATGTTTTTGTCAGCAAGAAAGTATGCTGGAGAAATGGATATGAAAAGTATATTTTTGCTCAGTTGCTCACCTAGTGTCAAGAAACTCCGTTCTCACTTTTATACCCAAATTCAGTTGTTGTATACTAAGTGGCCTCAACCTATTTATTTTTATTGAAATTTAGTAAGTATATCGAATGTATGGCTCTGGTGTTGAGAGAAAGTGCGGCGTTAAGTTCCGCCACTCGACTCGCCATGCCTCTCGAATTCGATGGAAAAGGAACGGAAGGTCTTGAAACTAAGTCTTCTCTATTTACTCTGCTGTATGGGATACAGCTTATAGCTAAAAAAAGTATCATAAAACTTGATTTGTATAATAATGATAGACATTTTAATTTATATTTTAAAAATGATTCTTTATATCTTTACTCAGGTTAATTAATATTTGTGCTGACAACTTATTATGTAATTAATTAGAATATGGTTCTTGTTAAAGTTCAAAATATTTATTATTAACCTTTAACTATGGATGT
>FAPP01008815.1:0-12343 GCA_001485965.1 Heliconius ismenius | reverse complement strand
TGTTGAGCGGCGGAACTCAACTCTGCGTTACGTCTAAATAAGGCTGGAAAATGAAAATAAGTAATTGAAATAAAATCAATCATGACAAATGCCACGCAACACTCAATGTCTCCAGAATTTGGTGGAAAGTGGGGAACGGAGGTCTTTTATTGGGGATGGAGGGTCTTTACCTACCCTACTATATGGTAAACAGGTAAATAAAAAACACGTAGGTATGCATAGGCAACTAACGCCGTGCGCAAAGATGCTAATTAACCTAGATTGATATTAATTAGTAAATAAAATAATAATTACACTCAAAAATGTTAGTTAGCCTTTAACAGTCCTTAATCCTCTAATTATAAATACAAATCAACCGGAGAAAATCTACACTTATGAATCAAATCGAACTGTGACTTATTCTCACTAATAATCACAATTTAATAGCCTTCAGCCTAGAGATTCTATTAAAATACATTCTTTGAAGCTTAGAACCTTCTCTCTCTTTATAGATGAAGAAGTGGAACATCAGCTCGTCTCACTGCCAACCGCAATGATCAATCTCCCAGGTCGGTCGTCCACCGCGTTACAGGAGCTATGTTTCGAAGCTGAAAATATACCGCCTTTGGGATTCACTACGTATTATGTTACCAGTGTTAGAGATCAACTTGTGAGTAAATATATATTTTTTATTTACGTTTATCGCAGGAAAGAAAGAGATAATGTAGTGTTAAAACATTCCACTATATTGTTTGTTGAATGGCATAATTCAATATTGCGGTTAGTCTTGCTACAGCGAGAAAGATATTGGAACAATTGTTCCCCTGAATGGGATACGAACTTCTACTCCTGCGCCAAGACGACTTTTTAATTAAAGACGTTTTTTTTAAAGGCTGAAGGTGAATTTGCAAAGAAATCTCAAACTACAGATAGCGGTATTGAAGAACGTCTAACGTCTATTTCAAATGAAGTAAGTTTTCAGAAGTAATATATTTTATAGATCAACGAATAGGAATAAATCATTTTAAAAGCTTATATATTATTATCAATTATATAACATATTTCATAATAACATTGATGACATCAATTAATAGGAAGTTGGTCCTTCGAGCCGGACCCTTAACAAAATATTATTCATAATAAATACCGTATTGTAATAATGTTGATTGATTTTTTGACGTAAACTAATGTAATGCCGGTGGGCATCAGCTGCGTCATGGCGGCCGATCGTATTTTTTTTTTAATTTTTCCCACAAAGTATATGCTTTGTCCTGTTACCAGAGCGAGGAAATGTGCATATTCATATGCATATTCATACCCAATCGCAATTGGTAATCGAACCCACAACACAGACGCTATACTACTATACCAGGACGGCCTCATCAATTTATTTATATTATTAATTTCAATTCCAGTATATAAAAGTGACAATAAATAAAGAAAGTGGCTTTCTAGAATCAATACAACATGTAGATGGAATTAAAATAATGTTAGATCAGAACTGGTATTACTATAGCCAAGCTCCGAATATGCATAACTCTGGAGCTTACAGCTTTAGACCTGCGCAGGATAGGCCTATACCGGTAAATTAGTTTTTACGTTAGTTATAGGTACGCTATAACTTGATGAAAGGTTTTCTGTAAGGTTTTGTATAGTTTGTATTCATTTTGTCTGGTTTCAAGAATGAAAAAATAAATTATGGATAGTGGGTTCAATTCCCACTCGAGGAAATGAAATATTTAATATTTTAATTACTTTGCTCTGGTGTTAAAGTAAAACGTAACGTATGTTTATATTGAAATACTGGAAATTATATCGAACTTCGACTTAACTTGAGAAGGCCTTCTTGCTTACTGACCAAGACGCCTTTGGGGTTTCCAAGAGGGGCAGATTCAAAACCCACTACATTAAAATGTTGAAACGTTTTCTTAAATAATATTTTACTCACCCATAATTAAAAATGTTCAAAATATATATTTAATGTATTTCAGGTGACAGACAAAGCAATATACAATACCATACGAGGAACACTTGTCAAAGAGATAAGACAACGGTTCTCCGACTGGATAACTCAAATAACCCGTCTCTATCGCGGGGAAGAATTTGTGGAGATCGAATGGATCATTGGACCTGTGCCTATTGAGTAAGTTGTTATTATTTCTTTGCTCAACCTCCCTCTCTCTCTTTCTTTGTGTTGATAATTCTTTCCCACGAGTGGGTTCGAATGCACAACCATCTCAAAGAGTTAAATACTGCCGCTGGCTGCGGAAAAAAAATGTGTAAACAATATTAAAAAATAATATTTTAATATTCATTTTCTCCGTAATAGTAAGGACTTGGGCAAAGAAGTGGTGACAATTTTCAAAACTAATATAACGAACAATGGTGTTTTTTACACTGATTCTAACGGGAGGCACATGATGCAACGGAATTGTCTGAATCAGTCCACTGGTGAGAATTCTTTTTTTTTAATCCAGAATATCCAAAATATAAAGAAATGTTTATGTAGGTACTAGTAAGAGATGTTCAAGTTCCGCGAAAGACAACCCCTCAAGAATTCGGCAGAAGATAACTCTAAATTCCCAGGTTCCCGCTGCCTACCCTGCTATGTACGTGATACAACATGAGAAAGAAAAACAAGTCATTTCATATTTCAGGTGGAACAAATAAACGTAAGCTACCATCCTGCCTTTACCCCGCGGGAAAAATTTGTATAAAAAACTCAAAAGATGCGTTTTGTGTGTTAACTGATAGAACTCAAGGAGGCACTTCATACAATGAAGGAGAGATTGAACTGATGGTAAGTTTTATAAAGAACCGAGGGACATACGGAAATATGTACTTATATATACTTTGTACCTGTTCTTTTAACGCTGTATCCCGCGAGGTACGCGGAGGGAACCCAGTGTTAGAAGCGTCTTATAAAATATTTTATTTCCTCGAGTAGGAAACGAATTGACAACCTCTGCATGTACTGTTTGACGATCTCTTTCTGCGCTACCGGTAAACGTTATGTAATATTCCAATAATTTAAATAATTCAGGTTCATAGAAGATTATTAACTGACGACACATTTGGTCTAGAAGAATCGTTGAATGAAGAAGAATTCAGTATAGGATTGGTAGCTAGAGGCAAACACAGAACTTTTGTAGGCAATCATAGACAAGAAGGTACGTTTATTTATTTAATTATTATATAAGCTATTTACTTCACTATTGTACCTATACTTTCCACTACTACTTTACAGCCATCGTAGCTTAGTTGTGCTTTTATGGTTATGGGTTAAAGCACCATTCGAAAGTAAATAGTTCTATTTCGACGCTTTAGTAAGAGAAACCACGGCGTTGAGCTCCACCGCTCAACACATGATGTCCCGAATTCGAATGGAAAGCAGAGTTTCATCTGGTGAATTCATTCCCCTGATTATGAGTGCAACGCATAAGCGCCGCTTAAATCCAGATAATGTACCGCGGCGCCACGACGCACAATTATTAAAATAATAAGATAAATTTTATTTGTTGTTTTATTTCCATGTTTTTCTCATTCGGGTTTTTGCTTTGACAAGTAACATTTCCGCCAAACAATCTTGATTACTCACTTCCTAGACCAATTAACAAATAACTGATTTCCTCGGTGGTCATTTGTGCAGATGGATTTTATATAACGGTTTATTTAAAACTTTACAGTTAAAGCAAGGAAGTCAGAGAGAACTGAGTGTTAATAGTCCGTTCTCCACGCAATGCATATTTTTGAGACAGTGTTAAGTGGCGGCACTCAACGCAGCGATTTGTCTTGTTAGCCAGAGCTAGAAGAATAAAAATATATACCAGACGCTGTGCTGCTGCGCTACGACGTTCTCCACCACTTACACACAGGAATTGATTATTCAATATTTTCTTTGCTCTGGTAACAAGACAAGGTGATGCGTCGAAAATTCGCGCGATGCGTCGGTAACGGAGTCTGTTTACACTAGGCTGCTCTTCCTACTCTGCTACATGCGGTATGGCGTAAAGCTAAGAAATATATATGTATTTTTAGTGGACGATCTCTCCTTCTATGAGAGAGTGTCACAAATGTATAGACGTTTGACGTTCGAGCCGTGGCTGTTTATGACTCAAGGAGAGAAAATTAGTAAAAGAAAATGGCAGAATGTCAGGAATAAACGAGTAAGTCAATGGAATTATGCATTTTTTTATTAAAAAATGATAGTAAATTAGAAAAGCGGCGTTATACGGAATTGCAAAGTTACAAAAATAAAATAATTTAGTACACAGGTCTTAGACTACACGGTCTTCCTCATCACATCCACATCCTGACATTAGAGCCTTGGAAGGGAGGCTCCGTACTTCTAAGACTGGAGAATACCTTAGAGAAGAATCACGGTAATTTATTAGTTTACTTTAAACATGGCCCTTCTAATGGAGAGATCACTATTATATTCAAGTTAGTGACTTCTCTATATTAAACATAAGATTATTTAATATTGTCGAGAGGTTTAATTCTATACAGAAGATCGAAGCTCAGGCACCAGTCTCCCAAGCTCAGGCCATATAACGGTGGATCTCCGTAAGGTATTCCTGTACATCATCACAAAGGTCGAGGAGACCACATTGGGCGCCAATCAGTGGTTGCAGCAAGCGAGGCAAATGGATTGGAGTAGTCGGTGAGGAACATTACCTGTTTATAATATAATATCTATTAAAATGTTCAACTTTGTATACTACCAGAATAAGTAAAATATACGTATTCTTCAGCGGAGAATCGAACCAGTGACTCGCATATAATTAATAATTATAATATACTCGTAAAATATATTTAAATATTTATTTATTACTGTCGCCTCTCCTGATCTTATAAATTATATAGCACAATAGACTTATAACATAAAAGAATATTTTTTTAAGTTACGTCTATAACGGCGGCGATGACGGAATACTTCCTGAAGACAATCCAGATTACGTCGACGAGCTGAGGACGAGTAAAGAAGATAAAGAACCTGGTGAGATCACTTTTATTACAATAAAAAAAAAATTAAGTTAATTAAATTATATTACAATTAAAATGTCTACTAACCATATAAGAAGGCTTAAGCTATAGCTATGAAAATAATCCCACGTTCAAAATTTTAATTTTGCCGTGTTGCTAATATCACATTTTTTCCATGTCAGGGCTATATTCAGAGGAAATATATCCCAAGAGTTCCAACATTAGACAGACAAGAAACAAAAAGAAAGAAAATGGATTTGATAATGAACGTAGAAGAAAACGTTTTGTTAATAACACTAATAATGATGTTAGCATAAAACCAGATATAACAACAGACAGACAAAATGTATATAATAATGATAATAGTAATAATACTTTCGATGCTAAAAATGACACCCAGAATATTTCCAAGAGAAAGAAATCTTCCAAAAGTCTTTCATTTTTGAAGTCTTCCAAGCCCAGTGTAAATGAAAAAAGAAAGAGCTTTGAAAGTAATAGTGGAGAGGATGGCAGTTCATCTGTAGAAGAATTTTCAAGACAGAAAAAGAAACGAGGAAACAAGAAAGGGAATAAAACAACCACTAATTATGGAGTCATTGGTATTAATTTTTTTAGCTTCAAGCTGTATCTCGCATGAAGCAGGGTCGGCAGAGGAAATCTTTTCCGTTCATCATTAATTTCCAAGAAACGAACCCACAATCGATGCCACGACGCCAAAAAGAACTTTCCAATATTTTAATTTTTAAAATCTAAGCGATACCTTTTCGTTTATATTAAACCCGAAATGATACATTATGAAAAAAAGGTTTTATTTGCCTTATGCTTAGATTTTTTTAGTTTTGATAAACAATCACCTCAATTATTAGAACATTAGAATGTTCCCCTAGAGTTTAAAAATATTGTAACTATAGTATGTCCAAATAAGTAAATAAATATTTGTTTTGAATACAGATGACTCCGACGACGGTGTAACAAAGTCTATATATGAAATGTATTACAAAACGAAACCAAGAAGGAAGAGTTTCAAACCTTATTTACGACGTTCAGAAGATAATTTAGAAGATTCCAGGATAAACAGAAGAAATGATGAAGCTACTCCTAGAAGAATGTACAAAGATACTAAAAATAGAAGTTATAAAACAAGGCAATATAATGTCGATTCGAAAGAAAGTACCAGAAATATTAGAAAGGTACCAAAAGATTCTGGTAAATTAATTTATAGAAGTAAACGAAGAAAGATATCTGGTTTTGAAGTGCCCTTTATAAATGTTGAAGCTGAAGAAGAATTTAGGAAGAGATATAGGGAGAAGTTTGGAGAAGAATATGATAGAGTGGTTTATCCAAAAGAAGGTAATCTTTAATTTCACGCTATAACCCGCACATAGCAGAGTAGGCAGAAGGAACTCTCGGAGCGGAGCCCAATGGCACGCTTTGCCTTATTCCCAGAGCAAAAAAATAAAAATATTAAACATTTCATTTACTCGAATGGAAATCGAACCCACAACCTATCGCGTCGCATTACAGTCGCATGCTTGTGCTTCTGCGTTAAGCAGACTGCCATCAATTTTAATTAATAATTAAAATGACTTAACATTTTTTTATTCAGATAAAACAAAAGGAAACTCTAGATACCAAAGACGTAGAGAATATATAAATGTGTCTCACGAAGAAAGTTCCCTAGAAATGAATGAAGAAAATCGATTTATGGATAGAAGAATGAAGCGGTATTATTTTTACTTAAATACATTTACGTATAGCAAAACTTTAACTAACGGTTCAATTTTCAGAGCTCAATTACCATTAGAATATTTTTGTGTTTTTTTTTCATCTTAACGCTGTAACCCGCATGGGGCAAGGTAGACGTAGGGAGCCAGGTTTATAATACTTCGCCCCCACTTTCCGCCGTATTCAGTAGGCATTGCGTATTGAGCCGCGGAACTTAACACCGCGCTCTTGCCTCGAAACCAGAACGAAGAAAATATAAATTTAAATAAATGTTGTGAATTGTTATTGTTGTTGTTGTTGTTGTGAGCTGCGCTTTGCCTCGTTACCAGAGGAAATAAAAAAAATAGATATTCCATTTTCAAAGAAAAAAAAAACATTAAATTAATCAAATAAATATAACACACACTACCATATATTTGACATCACTTTTGTGTAATGACATACAGTTTTGTATGCTTCAATTCATTTAGTATATTATATATTTATTAAATTTATAGACAAGGTATTGTGTACAAAATATTTTTTTAAAACAGAGCAACAAATGAGAACTCTGATCAACCTGAGCATCTTGAGCAAACTGAGCAATCTGAGCAAGACTACTTAATTACTCTACGTCCAACACAAATTCGGACTTTCATAATTTGGTTTGAGGATAAAAGATCTTATTCGTTATAGTACTTTTTATTTTTCATGTATTTTTTTGTATTTATTACTTAATTAAAAATAAAACATTAAATTACCTTGTTTTTTTTTTAATATTCCGCATATACAAGTATTGTAGTTGTCACCGTAGTCAGGATTTTTTCAGTATATTGCTAAATGTTCATACACACTGAAATTAGTAATATTTTCAACATTTCACCATAACATATCTTCCAGCAATGTAATATCATGGATCATACCGAAAATCCAAGTTATGATTCTAAAAGGAACAAAATCAGTCACAGGTAACCATTTAATCAAATATTAAAAACAACAACAACAACAAAATGGTAGAGTAAGGAGTTAGAGATTTTAAGCCGAGAAATTAACGCGTAAAAGTAATTTCAAAGTGTATATAATATTTACAGATATGAATAAATCCCATATCTATTTGGTAGCAGAAAATAAAAATAAATAAACAAATACAATAATTAAATATTTATTATAGGACCAACCAAGAACCTCAAATTCACAGTGACTGTGAAATTATAATAACAACCTATTACAACTACTTTTTTTAAATATTCTAAATATAATAATTTTAACTTAGTTTGTTCGTTTTCTTAAATAATTTCATTACATATTTAAAAAAGAATTATTTATATAAAGGAATGTACCAGAATGTTTTGTACGTTGGCAGAATTGGAAATAAATTGTAATTTGCATCTTAGATGCAAATTATGAAAGGCACTCTCGCTCTAACACTGTTATTTCTTTTCTCTTTTTCAAACCATATAGAGGATTACTTAAAATATTGTAATTATTAAAGAAAACTATTTGAAGAAGTTACAGCTTTACAATTCATTTTATTTAAGACTGACATAATACAATGTTAGAATGAAATAGCAATTCTTTTTCTTATATTATGTTAATACATAAAAAAGAATATAGAAGCGAGACAGCATTAGATTCCATTATCATTTTTTAAGTAAATTACATTTTTAAATAAATGTTTGATTTATATTGATATGTACAAAATGTAAACTAAAATGACAATGTTAGAGCGAGATAGCGAATATACGTGATGTGTGTGAGTGCGATAGAAATATAAAAAAATAAGAACTAAGAATGAGACAGGTATATGTTCTATTTGTTTCCTTTTGCAACTAAATTACAATAAAAAAATATTTTCTGTGATATTTAAAAATGTTAGAACGAGATATCAAGCGAGTGCGTGTGAGTGAGATAAAAATATAATAAGCAAGATTGAGAAAAGTATATAATATACAGTTTTCTTAATTTTTTTGTAAATATAATAAATAATTTGTATTGTGATATATCATGTACCCTCGAAACCCACACGTGGATATAAAAATTATAATACAAATTTAAAACGAAATTTTGAATCATTTAATGTATAGATTATACATAATATAGTTAAAACATATAAATAGTTTTATATTTAAAAAGGCTTACATTTGTTCGATATTTCATTAAAAAAAATCAATCATAATTCAAAATTCCGTTTTAACTCTTCAACCATACAAAAATAATTTACGCTCCATTAAATTTTCTAAATTAACAGAAGTAAATGAAAACAGTTAAATTACCCCCAAAGAACTATCACACATATTAATGTATAAAAAATACATTCCGTTATTTTGTCCGTTGCTTATTGTGTATAAAAAAAATATTATATACAGTAGTGTCGACAGGTCGTGGCTGCCCTGAAGATAGCTGTAGATTGGCTGCGCAGTTTTGATTTTAGAAATTTTCATACTTTTTATTATTTTCTTCCGGAATGAACAATGTGCAAAATTTCAGAAAGCCTAACTTCAGGGCGACCACGACTCGTCTGCCGTACTGTAACAATATACATACGGACGGACCTATTATAATGCAACTATATATGGAAAATAGGCAGCGTTGAGAGTATATTTCGTATTAGATATGCTAAAATGGTCTAATTTATTTTTTTTGTATATTAATAATATACATTTTTTGTGTAAGTGATCTAGCTCAAAAATTTTCAATTTGATAGAAATTAATATAGAATCTTAGAAGAGATTTTTTTTAGATTCACGCTTTATCCCGCATATAGAAAGGTAGATAATGCTATGACATATTCTTTCTTTTCCTCACTTTACACACAGTGTTCAAGATATTGCGGGGTGGTGAGTTGTGTGGAACTCAACGCCTTGAATTGTCATTTCAACCGAGCGAAAAAATGAATCCAATCCATTTTGAGTGGGAATCGAACTCACGACCGTCGCATTTACAGACAAACGCTTTCTCATTGCGATACGACGGTCTCAAATTTTTAGCAAATCACAGATTTAAAATTACAGAACTTTAAAGTTAGGCTATATCATATTAAAATTAGACCATTTCGCATTATTTGTCTACTTACCATTAATGTCATGTATAAACATTTATATATAATTATTGTTATTAGTAATAATAATATATTCTAAATATCAGTATTATTTTCATCTTAGCCTAGACTCAACTAGGCCCAGCCTATGCTATAAAACAATTTGACTTTTAATTTAAAAAAAACAATGACAGAGTTACCTATTTTTAATTTCACGCATTTTGTACAAAAATATATTTAAAAGAAGTTCATAAATACATAATTTTGGTCGTTCAAATTTTTAATACCGGAATGTTTATGGAATAACAATTTTATGGTATTAACCTTTTCAAAAAAATTTATAAAAAAATTTGGTCCATTTAAAAAAAACACCTTTTTGTAGCGAATTTGTTATTAACAACCTTTTTCCTTAAAGCACTTAGAAATAAATAGATAGTATATATTTAAAATTTATATATAATACATTTGTATGTATATGTATATATAATTTTTCAGCCTCACGCTGTATCCCGCATATAGCAAGATATGCAGAGGGAACCTAGTTACCTTGATACTATACTCAGGTCCCCTTACACCGCTCCATGTTTAGTTGAATGACGGAATTCAACGCCGCGCTTTGTTTTATATGTTTATATTAATAATATTAATACATAAATAACGCTAGTTTTTGAAATCTGGTTCCATTTCTAAGGCAGTGATTTTTCTTATGAATTCAGCGCGTTGAGATGGTGTCAACTCCTGGGAAAAAAATAAATTAATAAATATCATTCCACACCAAATATAGAAAAATATAATAGAAAATGATTTGAAAATAAACAGAACCGATGGTCAGCTCCACTTAGTTATTAGCAAACCACAATTAAATCGACGATAAAAAATCTTTTTTTTTTCGATATAGAAGTAGCTCTTACCATGACCAGCGTATTGACCTCCTGCAGCACCGCGTCCTGTTTTATCGCCCTCAGGTTCCTCTCCAGCACTGAGTCGGTGTGGACCTGTGCCTCGAGCCACTTGCATACGGCTTCGTTGTCGTGCTCCCACTGGTGGGATTGCGTTTCGCCTAGATCTTCTGTGAACCTGTGAAACGAAAATATATTTAATAATATAAAAAAAAACTTAAGGCCGTCGTGACGCAGGTACACAAAAGGGTGGAACTTACCACTAGGTAAGGCTGGTGTTTTAACATAAAAAGCTCTTTTCGTACCCCTACTATATATGCTTGAAAATGGTAAAAAAAGAGAATAAGTGTCTACTACCATCGCCTAAGCGTAGCGGCGGCCGCCCTCTGGTCCAGGTGCTGGGGGCTGGTGGCTTTCTGTATCCTGCGCTCCTGTGCATTCTGCAGCAGCAGGCGACGCAGGCGCCAGTAGAGGAGGCGGCGGGAGTCGCGCCACGGGATTATATCCTAGAAATTGATTGAGAGGTAGGGATTATATCATAAAATTAATTATCATATAGTGAAATTGTTGATTATATTCTGATATTTTTTTTTGTTGTTACCACTGTATATTATTAAGAAAACTCCTTTCTATCAAAACCCTCCATTCGATTCGGTCCTAATAAACCGCCATAAAAATACAAAATAAAAAAAATAATTTAAATTTTTATGGTAATAGCTTATGAGCGAACGTTGTCAAACACCCTATGACATCGTATTATGTCCGATACTGCTTTACGTATTATAAAATATAGATTAAAATTCGAAAAATTAGATATAAATTTAAAAAAAAATTCTATTATTTTAAAACTAACATTTCTTAATATGTAGACATAAGTTATCCTAATTGTTATATTTTTTTTAATAAAATCTCTAATTTTCATATTTTATGATTACATATTTGTAAAGCCATGGTTCTCAATCCGAATCGCTTTATAGATTTATAAAAATATCAATCGTATTTATACTTTTTATGGTTTTGATGAAAATTTACTATAATAAAATAAAAAAACGACTTACAAATATACAGCCTTTCTCGAGCATTCTTTCCGCTGTATCGTGTAATTCAGCGAATTGTACTGCTATCTGTAAATATATATGAAAATTTATATTAAATACTAAATGTATATATTATGACAAGAAAAAAAGTAAGAAAGTGACGATCTTAGTTGGTTCTAAGATATAATTCTTATTTATATCTTTTAAATATGTGTATACAAAAAGAAAAAGTAAACAAAATAAAAGTAGTGTTTATTAAGGTATTTTTTTTTAAATTTATTATTCCGTCACTTAACATGCCTGATCTGGCAAAAAATTAAGAACACGCTTAAGCAGGGACTTTCTCTTCGACTTCACGCTGTATCTCGCATGTAGCAGGGTAGGCAGAGGGAGCTTGTGTGTTGTAAGACACTCCGTTCCCCTCTATAAGCAGGGATTACAAATAATAAAAAAGGTTTTTAGCAAATTTCGGTCTTATGTAAATATTAACAGTTTAAATGAAAATAAATAAATTTACTAAAACAGTCTAGTGACTAGTCACATTCGTACCTCGTGGTATATAGGTGCCAATTCCTTTTCCCTAGACTTCATCGACTTGTCAGCGGATAACAATTCGGTGTCCAATTCACGTACTCGAGTTTCAGCTGAAAAAAAAACATGTATAAAAATTATATTCGATACATTGCGTGTTGAGCGGCGGA
>FAPP01008804.1:1448-17001 GCA_001485965.1 Heliconius ismenius | reverse complement strand
GTCCACTAGTACAAAATATAAAACAAAATGAAATAAATAGTTAAAAAATTATAATAAATGAATAATATCTACTAAACATAAAAGTTATTTTTAATAAAAATGTACGTGATTTATTACAATAACATGTGTGTGTCTATCAGGCAGAAGACGCAGTATGTCTGGCAGACTACTGCGACATAATGCGCTGCCAGGTGCTGGTAGCGCATGGCCTGCTCAGCGGCGGGAGTGGTCCGACCACTGACATCGAGTTGTGGCAGGACGCGGAGGCGGCAAGGAAGGCTTTGGCCCCAGCAGCTTCTAGGAGCGTAGCTCGAGTTCCGCCAAGACGACGACATAGAGCAAGGACACCACCGCCCACACCAGTGGCGGATTGTCCTAAACCTGAACCTGATAATGAAGAAATTGGTAAGATTATTAGTATACATCTGAAATTAAATATGATCACCATTTTTGATATGACATGAATCAATGTAAACCTGTGCCAGACTGGGTAATTACATATTTTACGTACAGAGTAGATTAATCGAAATAAATAAAATGTGTAAGAAATAAAAATTTAAGTGTAAATTTAGAGAAATACATAATTTAATTATAGATTACAAAAACACATGACACTATTTTACCTCTTAGGATCATTATATATTATTATGTAATGTAAATGTAACAAGGGGTAGAATAGTGTTTTTATTAGAAAAAAAATAAATATTTTAGAAACAGAAGACAAGAAAAGAGAAGAGAGCGAAGGTGACACGAACCAAACCGCGGAACTCTGTGACGCAGATACCGTAGAGTCGTCTCTACCGCCGGACAGTCGACAAAAGCGGCTCGCGGACTTGCAAGCGGAACGCGCCGCCTGCGACCCCGCGCACTTACAGGGACTCAAGGCACGATCTCTTAAACATTTAAAATATATTTTATCTATATCTTTAGATTTTTTTAATTTTTTTAATTTGATAATATTTGGATAAGGCTTTGTGATTAAGAAATGTGATAAGAACTTTATGTATATTTAAATGTAAAAATATTTATGCACTTTACGTTTTATGACAAATATATTTAAAAGTTTAATTTCATACTTAATAGTTTAAATTTTTTTTAGTTACTTAATAGTAGAAATTTTTTGCATCTTATTTCAAAGAATATATTTTTTTTTAGGTGCGTTGTGAAAAAGTAGTGCACTCCTGTATCGCAACTCTACTTTTGCATCTCACACAACATCAATTTACGGAGCTAGAAGGTGTTTATTCTTTATATCATACCATCCTGTACACTACAAATTAGTATTTAAAGAAAAATTTTATTATTATTTATTATTAAAAATGGCCTGAAACAATGTGATTATTTTATATATGATTATTGTAGTTAAAAAAATATATTTTGTATTATTATTTAAGTGTTATATACAGAAGATAACATAAAATAAACATATGGAATTGACATTTTAGATGAAATGCAACGAGCGGTCTGCTGGTACTTGAGCTGCGACCGCTACTGGGAGGACACGGCGCCGGCCGCGCGCGCCTTCCCGTGGCCGTTGCTGCTGGCGCTCGCCACCGGGCTCGCTCTTGCTCTGTGCATGTGCTATTATATTATATGGATTGTTTTTGAGTTAGTATTCTTTGCGATGAAGTATTATACTTATTACTTCAGTAATTAAGAGGAAAGAATATTGTTTTATAATTTTCTGACTGTAGACACGATAGTTGCGGGTTCGATTACCATTTGGGGCTAGAATTCAACACGCAATGTCTCGAAAATTGAGCGGCGCACAGTGCTGTAAAATATACGTCGCCTGGATAATTTACATTTTAAGGAGAGCTCATAATCGGATTTTGTTATTTTATTTTTTATAATAATCTTGATCTAATTTAGCATCTGGATAGTTCAGGATGGGTGAGAGAACTCGAGAACGGAGAGTATTAACACTAGGTTTCCTCTGCCTACCCGGATGACGTATTTCTCCATGAGGGAATCATTTACGGGCTTTGATAACAAGTTATAGCTAAATATTTAAATAAAAAGTATGATATAATTGTTTACTGATAAAAGCCAGATCATAAATTGTAAATGAAACCTTCCAGCTCTGAAGAGGGTAGCGTGGCGGGCAGCGGGTCCGTCTCCATGACGACGCACTCGTCGCCCGCGCGCGAGCGCCTGGCGCCCGACGATGCGCTGGACGACGAGCACGACGACCACTACATCTACGTGACGTACCCGCCGGACCTCAAGCGCCGCCTGCTCGAGAGGTACCGCAACCGACTCACGCTCATACTGCTCACGCCTTTCATTAGACAGACACGTGTTGACTAAACATTGCACAGACTATGAAATATGATTGGAGAGTATAAGTTTAATGATTCTTTAGTTTTATAATAAATTAAACTCTTAGCATATGAACTAGAACTCAATTTATTTAGATCTAAATAGTACTGAAATTTACCAACAAACGTTAAAATAGTTAGTGTATATTTATACATATTAATTACCTATCTAGACAACTACTTTACCTTTGTTCGTGGGCAAAATATACATAAATCTATATCTATACTATATATCTGCTGAATGCTTATCATTGTCGTCTTATATTTCTTTTGAGATCATGCTCATTCTATAATATTTTTAGACTATTTATTTTGATTTATAACCTGTAGACTTAGATAGCGTTGCTTTTTTCATTTTATCTTTAATTTACGAATGAAACACCTGTAGACAGCTGCTTACCTATAGATTTTTCTAGTGATTTCGTAATTGTTCCATACTAACTAATAATATGTTGTTGTTTTAGCTGCTACAATAGAACAACCCGACTTTGAGAATCATCCATTGGGTCGTGCATGAGTTCTAGAGTTACCTAACTTTAGAGAATCGCGACAGTCCGATATAGCCAAATGTACTGTCAGCGACAACAATCTGTACTTTGTATCTGATACTACTGTTTCATTTTGAAACATTCTTTGCTAAATTTAAATATTAATTAGGTACATTAAAAGTATAAACTGCACATAACACTATAAGTAATATAATTAAAAACTCTACTAAAGAATCCTTAGTGTATGTACGAGATGATCCGGTGAGTCCGATGCGAGTCGGTCTCGGCTACCAATGTTTCCGTATCAATTTCAGCATTGTAGCTCAACTGGGACTTATAAAAAATGACAACCACTATTACCACTAACGCCAGATATTGCATTTAACCATCTAGAACAAAAGTATCAAACATTTAAAATCAAAATGTGATTGCTCACTCCGCCGTTACCGTTTGATAGAGGGGCGTTGAGAGTGATTTATTACTAAAAAAACCTAGTTTGCTCTTGTAGTTTCGCTGCAATAGCAAACGATCATCCTACCTCGAGGGATCATCTCGTACTTTTCCGTAAATCTAAATTTACATTAATACAGTTATAATACATTTAAATATTGGTAAAAACCTAATCATCACTTTTTCGATACGAGGTACAGATTGATTGTTAGTGGGAACACTTTCAATTTATTTATTTACTAGATTAATCAACTACCTAGGTAGATGTAAAAAATAGTAAAATAATTCTTTAAATTGTTTGTTTAGATCAGACTCTTAAACTACTTTTAACTAAATAGAAGTAGTTTGCTTAAAACATCGGTGCCTATTTTTATATTTAGTTATAAGTTATTTACTTATTAGATACTGTAAGTATTTCTTTTTTATATAAAGGTTAACTATATTGCTCTGTGTTATATGGATAAATTAAATATTATTTTTGTGTTAATTTTTAATTGCTTAGTCACAAACCAAGTAGCTGACTACGAAGTGGCATAGGCTTTGTAATGTGTATTTTGTAAAATATCTTAGGTACTCTATTGGGAGTCGTTTATTTGTAGCTTTCTTTGCTTCTAAAAAAACGACATCTGCACAATACGCAAATAAACTCAGGGTGTTATTATAATAATAAAGATCATAAACATAAAAGATAAAATTGTGTACAAATGTTGTAAAATCTGAAACGATATAACAGACTGTTGATAAATATTTATCTATAGGTGTGTAAAGCTTATATACCTAGGAGTAGACTCTTCGAAATCGTATACAAGCCTAATCAAACAAGAGCGTATTTTCAATGATGAAAAAAATATACCTTCTATAACTTCTAAGAATAAGAACGTATCTTTTATCGACCATGTTATGGTTAAGTCATTCCTTGAGGACGTTGGTTAGCTTTTAAAGAGACAGCTTATAATATTTTCATGTAAATTCTAATACTATTAGCATCTTGATAATTAGTCATATTTTTTAAAACTATTGCTAACTATATTTGTCACAAAACAATACACAGAAAAAAATATTACCTACTATTTTGTATTTGTTTTGATTTGAATCTACCATTAAATAATTGTTTGCTATCTAAATGTGAGACCATAATTACAATAATAATCCTCGAAATGTCATATATTTTAACTTAATTTATTATTTATTAAAATGTTCGTTCATGCACTCGTTGCATATTTAAGAGAAGTTATTATTAAAGTCCAAGGAGTCCAGCAGTCGCCGTTATAGACCAACGGAAAATATAAGAATATGTATTTATTAGCTAGTTTCGTGATCGAAATCAAATTAATATTAAATTTATTTTAACAGTTCATTTTTAGAAAGTAAGGTAAAATGCGATAAGCGATATAGTTACTTAAGGCCTCTTGTATAAAAGCTATTATCAGAAATGGGTTGTTTGCCGTATTAAATTAAATGGCAGCTGGAAAATATCTTTTATCTGTTATGTTATTTTATATGCTATTATTATTATTGATAAATAGTTTAAACTGGAGCATTTATTATTATTAGTTCATAGGATTTATTTTATTTCAACTAGTAAATTACTGTATTAACGGCCCAATTCTGATATTTTTGAATGCTTCAATGAGACTGAAGTAACTCATTTAGGTGAATTACCTAGAGTGTACGTACTTAGTTTACATTTTGACTCACGAATTATAATATTCTTGCGCACTGTTATTTTTTTATTTGAAATTGTGATTGAAGGATGTTTGTTAAATAAAGCTCTGTAAAACGTTTGTAATTATTTATTTCTGTATATACAAAAGCGGCAGTCTTTGTCCTTAACATAATATATTATATTATAAAATATATAACGCAATATAAATTTGTATTTTAAGCGACTAGTTGTTTAAACTTTATGCATATTTAGCTCCTTTCCACAAAGAGTTGCTTTCGATTACACATTTGCAACCGCAACCTGTTGGACACGTGTCGTGTTCTGCGAACCTGTGGATACATGTTATATTGTAAAATACACTGTAACTAAATGCTAATTTCATGAGACGAAAATATTTATATTATCTGTGTAAAAGTTCAATTAGTATCTATTTTTTCTCGTATAATATTATCTTGTCACGTACAAAGTTAGTACACAAGTTGAGTACACACACATACACGTATGCTCACGCACACACTTACCAGGCCACCATGTGGTGCGCGTGCGCGACGTGCGAGCAGAGCGCGCAGGCGAGAGCGAGGCCGCGGACGCCGCGCGCGCAGACAGCACAGCGCAGCGCGAGGCGGCGACAGGCGGTGCAGGCGGCGCTGCGCACGGTGCGGCCGCAGCGCGCGCATTCCCACGCTGTTTGCGACCACGGCGCCTCGTGCCTGCTACGGACCAGCTTTATTACCTATACAATAAATACATCTTTACTCAACTTATCAACTACTATTGCTAAACAAACAAACTACAAGTACCATTCTAACATTATCAATTAAAGAATATAACCTATATTTACCTCAGTTCTTTTATACAAGAGCTGCCATCTATGCAATATATCAGCATACATTCGTTTAAAGCAGTGATACAAATGTACAGTATTTTCATCTATAACACATGAAGAGGAAGGCTCAGATTTGCTTGCACTGTACTCTGTATTTAAGTTCTCTGCTTCTGAACAGGAGTTACTACGTAAAATGGGTAGCGTCCATCCGTCTGACACAATCTCGCTATATTGGTGGATTGTGCTATAGGGTGAAGTACTATTGCCCTGTAAAAAATTTTATAAAATTGCTTAAATAATCTACGAGTATATACTACATAATTTATATGGGTGTTATTATTACAGTGTTTTTTTTTGCTAGTCTAGGCCTGAACGTAGGATAGTTGTCAATTTATTTTCTTATATAAAATAGGTAAAAGTAATAAAAAAATACGTTAAAAACCTGTATATTTGTCAAATAATTTAAATTTGTTTATTTCCATCTACACTTTCCGCTATTTAAAAATATTTAAGAAAAATGTTTTTATATAAATATTCTCCCCAAGTAGGAGGAACCGAGTAGGTATGGTTCTACCATTAATAAATGGTATAATAATTACGTTGAGGTAGGCACCTACTATTTTTATTTAATGTGCTTTTATAATATTTTTTTATTATACACTTACGCAGCTTGAAGTGCTGATAATAGATTGTGAACTAGAATTGTTATTATCATTGAACACAGCAAATGCACACGTCAACATGGCTGCCATCTGCAGGTCTGAGGATTTGGCGTAGTGTGATATTCTAAAATAATAATTATGATAATATCAGTATAATAGCAAAATAAAATTTCTTGCTATGTGTTTTGGTTAAATTGTTAATAACATTAACATTCAGTCAGTCAGTCACTTCTCTGATTGTGGCGTTTCAGGAAGGTTTTCAAAAACTGCTAAATCATACGGCAAAATAGGATCAAGTTAATGTTGCAGTTTTGATAAGACAAAATGTCTGTTAGAATGGTAATTAGAAAATTGGATAATGTCACTTTTGGGTAATCACTAGTGAAAATATTTATTATTATTAGTTTCCTATATGTAAAAACAGTTTAAGCAAACAAAAGCGCATAAAGAGACATAGCAAATAACTCACAACGCCTGCACCAAGTTACAGCATAGTGGATGTCCGACCCAGCCCATGCTCTCCTCGCTTGACATGAGGTGGTCCACTGGTTTGTACTCCAGCGACTTTGCAGCCAGCGCCGCGAGACCCCACGCGTGGGAAATTTCCCCTTCCCCCTCCTCTGACGCCACTTTTGCGTTTCTTTCACACATTTCTAAGATAATCTATATGTTAATACGTAAAACGAAAACGTTGTGTACCCTGTACCCTCTCTAAGAAAATTGTGACGAGGGAGGAGTATGAAATTTGGGACAATTATAATTTGTATACAAAAGGAGTGCAGAACGCTAATATCTTTTTTTTATAATAGCTCTCTGCACTCTCTTCATTATATTATCATTATTATTAAACGTTGCTATAGCTACGCGTATTGTACGTGTCTTACTTTCGCGCATTTCTAAAGACTCGTAACAATGCAATATGTACTTTAGATTAAATGTATTTATAAAATGATTAGAGAGAACCTAAAGACGTATTAGTCCGGTCTCCACTTCTCCACTCCAATCTCATCATCATAGCTATGAAATTGGAAATCAGTTTTACACTGTGGACAGGGAACCTAGTGTCTACACTCCATTCCCCACCTTTCGCCGACTTTTTCGTGGAATTGCTTGTTGAGTGGCGAAACGGGACGCCGGACTTTTTGCCAGAGCGAGGAAATGAAAATATTGATAAATAATAATTTATTCCCCCTAGTTGGGATCGTCGCAACCGTCGCATTAGTTACGCGCGCATTAAATTGGAGAACGAAAATATCTTTAAATATTCGTATTCTTCCGAACGGAATTGTAGTCTTTGCAGTAAGACAACTAGGCAAAGAGATATAAAAATATAACTTTTAACCTTATTGTTACCAAATTCAAATGAGTTTATAATTAGTTTGTTAGTTTTTTCAATGAGATTATGATGTAAAATCTTAATATAAACCAATATCATACCAACAGGATTATCAGCATTGATAACGTATCTCTCGGCGAGCGTCCTGTTCAACGGGAAGAGATTGCTAGCGGCGTACAGGAGCACTCTAGGCGGCGTGCATCCCGATATACTGCCGCGGCTACGCATACTCCCTGCCCGGCGGCTTTGAGCTTTCTATGAGATAATTAATTTTCTTTATTTTGGTGTGGTAGTCATATGTCATATATCATTATATATGGAATGAGCACTTTATTCCCTCTTCTATTTTTAATTTTGCTGTGGTTTAAAGTTTTCACGAAAGGGGTATGGTGGAGGGAAGCGACATGGTGTTAAATGTACAATAATATTGCCTTAGAATGAAAGTAACCTAGCGTTAAATTCCACACACTAATTGAAAGAATGGTGAAAACAAAGTATTGAATCTATATTAACTCACCCATCTATCTTGAAAATAGAAAGTAGTAATCGAATTAGACGCGTGCCTGTGATGCAATTGCGGAAAACCAGACGCGTTCGTCGGTGACGGCGTAGTGGTGGCATGAGGTGACACCGACGTATAATTTGCTCCAAACAGCCCTGGGGTCAAGGACAAAGATGACATTGACCTCGGAGTCCCAATTTCAGGCTTTAAAGACAGTCGCCTAGTGTTTTGTGGACGGTTGAATACAACTAATGTACTAACTCCCCCCCATTTAGCTCCACACGTTCGGGGAAATGGTATGCATGAGTCACCTGCGTTTTCACACTCCGATTGACTACGCTGGCTAGATTTTAAAGAGTCCGAATCTTCGCTTAATTTAACTGGAATCTGAAAGGAAATATAAATTTAGTTACACAATTAATACATGTTTATCAAACTTTAATTAGGCAGACCAAGTAATCAGTCATAATAAATAAACAAATATCACACTACGTAATTTAAATGGGAAAAATTAAATTTGAATTGTCATCAAGGTTGTCTTAGCACATTGGGATAGCGTTTGACTGTAAATTCGATTGTTGTGAGTTTGACTCCATACTCAAAGAATTATTTTTTTTACTTCCTCACTCTAAAAGGACAAAGAAGTATTGCACCACTTAACGCATAATAATAATAATTAATTCATATCAAAATTACAAAACAACACAATTTTAAACGATAATAACCACATTAGTTATGAACTGTGTGGCAGTTACTGCCCGCCTCACAAGCATTGTTAATGATTCAAATTAGTGTTGAAAGCTGATGAGGGAATATCTTGATTTTTAACATAAGGCTTTGTTGACTACCCTGGTATATGCAGTCGAAAAATCATTAATGATTAAAGTTTTACAAAAACTTAAAATGACATTACCTCATCTATAGAAGTTGCTAATGTTTTAAGGCAGTATAGCAAACACCTGTGTCCCTCTCTTTTCTTTTTATATGCTGTTCTATTAATAGATTGTAAAATTTTAATGGTGGTGGCACTATCTACGTTCGTGCCTAATAGCCAAGAAAATTTGGGTATTGTCTGTTCAGTTACATTTCTTGGGAAGGTCACTTGAAGGTTGGCAGTGTAACCATTGCGTTCTGAGTGTATCTGGCATGTCCTAGTGTCTATATTCATATCTGTCACCTCTATATTTGCCATTTCTCTGATTGATTCAAATTCTTCGTCAATTGAGGTAGTTGTTTTATGTACAATTTTATTCTAAAAACATTTTCATATGAAATGATCATATAAAGAAAGATGTATATAAACCATAATAGACTTATAAATTACATACCATTTGAATATCTTGCATTTTATCATTATTTGAGATATCATTCATGGAACTTGCTGTTGATGTATAGCTTGCTGTTGACAAATACAAAAATTAAACATACAACCAAACTTATCTATAAATGTCTATAGACAAAAAAGGCATTTAGAAATTGAATAGTACTTACCATCACTATTATTATCTTCATTTTCTGAGCTCTCAGGTAAATAATGTAAGCACATTCTAAGTAATGATGGGTGCATCGTCCAGAGTCTTAGTGTCTGGTCTCTGCCCCAAGTCACCAGTTGATAGTTAGATGGCAGTGTATTTGGTCTCCACACCATAGTCTGTACTGTGTCAGTGTGGCCTACTAGTCTATGTGTTAAAGATCTACCTACCCAAATTCCTATAACTCCTGCCTGTTCTACTCTTGGCAGGCCGCCCCAGCCCACTCCAATAGTCAATAACCCACTACCAAAGGGAGTGTATATAGCTCTCCATACAGGGAAATTTGTTGTAATCACATTTTCTGGTCGCCTTGCATTGTTAATGTCAAAATATTTTATACTACCATCATGACTAGAAGTAACAAGTTGGTATTCATGATGGGGACTCCAATCTACTCCATGAATTTTGCAAAGATGTGCAGAAATGTAATGAAGTGGAGATGAATTTTTGCGATAATCCCATATCTTTATATCACCATCATGGGCAGTGGCTACTAAATGAGAGGCTACTTTATTCCACTGTACTTGAGAAGCCCCAGCTAAAAAAAGAGCATGATTTAATAGACAAGCAGTAATTTTAAACATCTTATTAATCTATGATAGTATTTTAGCTTACCAACAGCACTTAAGGAACAAACAGGCTTTCTAGTGTCTCTCAAGTCCCATAGGTATGTAAAGGTGTCTATGGAACATGTTGCAATTATATTGTGGTCCTGTCTATGAAAGTGTGTATCACTGACCACTCTTGTATGTCCTCGAAGTGAACTTATACATGTCAAATCATTTCCCGCTCGCCATTCATATACATCTACATGTTGATTACTCTAGATAATTTATAGAAGACAATAAAATAACATAAATGATAGTCATTATTTGTGGGTAATTATTTATATAAATAAAAATTCAAACCATAATTAAGTTTAATTCACTTACCGCAATCGCACAAAGTTTTTGTCCTGGATATGTCTGACACCACTCAGCTCCAGCTGCATCATATTTACTGTGGCGTGGATATTTCTTAACAATATCTCCACCATCATCTTCAAGACTAATAGATTTAATAGCTAACCACCTTCGTCCAGCCAAAAGCACGTTATTACCCGAATAATCAACAGACATTGCTGTGGCCTGCAATTCTCTGTACTCCCATTTCATAATTTCTGAACTCCAATGCACCGACATTGTAAATATATTGTTTTGCCTTACATAACCAAAAAAAAGTGAGATATTATATTATGGTAGTTTAGCAATTCTTTGAGAATGTAAAAATAAAAGCAAATAGAAACAAAAACAAGACTATTTTTATATATAAATTGACTTTGACAATCAGCTGATAAACAAACATTACCAAAAGCACAGATGACATGTAAATGAACAAAAATAACCGTAAGGAAGCGTTATTAGTAATTTTAGTTTATTTTTCAGTGCATTTAATATTTATGATATTTTTGTCATTATTTTAAGCGAATATAAGCATTTAAGCTCTATATACATTTTATTTTTGGTATTGGTAAGGAGATATGATTTTATTAGAGACAAAACAAGACATTAGATCGATACCGTAGTTCAAGTTGACAACTTGACATTACTGTGTTTAAAGATTTTGACATCTTAGTATTATTTACGTTTACTATTTAAAAAATGTAAAATGTAAATTTTCGTTATTATACAGTATACAATATCTTTTTAATAAAAAATAATTACTGTAATTACAGTACCAGCAGCGATGTGAAGATGAGACTTGAAAATAAACAAACATTATGGCATATTATATTAATAGGTGGCGATATACAATAATAAATAACACATTATTTCGCTTAGTTGCGGGCGTTATTTTTATTTATATTTATTGTGAATATCTTATTTATTATGTGACACAAATTCAAGTAATTTCTTTACTGACTTATAATGTTCATTTATCAATCGATTTCACATCACATGTATTTAACTTTTTATATATTTTAGTGTGGATGGCCCGCTCTCCAAAATATTCCGGCTAATAATGAACCTGTCTATGCAATGGTGTTAGCCGATACCCATTTGCTAGGCTCTCACAATGGTCACTGGTTTGATAAATGGAGAAGAGAGTGGCAGATGCAAAGAGCTTTCCAAACTGCACTAACTTTGCACAGGCCTGAAGTAATTTTTATTTTAGGTAATTTATTTATAAGCTTTACACTTGGTCAGAGACTCCAGTGTTAAGACATTTCATCCACCATTTTTTGCGAAATTTTTGATACATTGCTTGATGATTGGTGGAATTCAATGCTGCACTTTGTCTATCAAAGCAGAAAAATTGAAGTCATTTAAGCAATCATTACCCTAAGTGGAAAACAAACCCTTAACTGTCATTTTTATAGCCATACTACTTGAGACTGTAAATATGCAAACAACAGCGTGATATATTCCTTGTATAATAAATTTTGTAATGTTCCATTTGCATTTATTTGTAATAAATATATTTTTACAGTTCTGTAGAAAATATTTAAATCTTTGCTTCTATACTATTATTTTACAGCTTAATAGGTTGTTTGGTTGTTATTATATTACTATTATTAATACTTATTCTCTTAGGTAGTGTTTTTATTGAGGAAACCTATAGGTTACAACTAAGGATGCAAAACCACAGGTAAAAAATGGTGACCGCATAATATTATCTTATTAACAGGTGATCTGTTTGATGAAGGGAAGTGGTGTTCTCAAATGGAATTTGAAGATTATGTAAAGAGGTTTAACACAATTTTTGAAGTACCCCATGGTACTTTACTATATGTTGTAGCTGGAAACCATGATATAGGATACCATTATAAGTAAGTTTAGGATTATCAGTTATTTTAGTATTACTAAATATTTTTTATGTGATAAAACCTTTACCATTTAAAATTTTGATATTTGATCTGCATTTAGAAGACTATTTAAAGCTTCCACATCCTAAAATTAAATATTCACTTAATTACAAATTTAAATTACCTTCAATAAGTCAAATTTTAAGTATTTAATTAAGTATTAATCTTAATATTAATAATATACTAAAAATAAGCATAACTATTTCACCCATTTATCAATAAAAAGAGCTCAATGCTTAATTAACCATATTTTCTTCATAAGTAAGGAGCTTGAAAGGAATGTGAAGATGGCTGGACCTATTAAAGGTGATGTTTTTCGTAGGTAAATACAACAAACTGGTAGCATACATAGCATTTTTAGAAAGAAATTAATTACATTTATTTTGAATATATCATTTACTTTACATTTTCCATTTAAATGAAAAAATAATAATAAAAAAAAAACATTATTTTTGAATGAATATTAATAAAATTGATCACTACTTAGTTGTTTTTTTTAATCCTTTAACACACATGTGTACGTAGAGAGGCTGTGTTAGCTAAGTAAACAGTTACCTGTGCTTTTATCGCATTACTTAGTAAATATATATTTTATGTTTATCAAAATATAGATATTTAATGTGTTTTTTAAAACAAATGATGCACTGTGTTAATAAATCTATATATTTTTAAAAATGCTGCTGTAATCATTTAAATAATTGGCTCTAAATTTATAACCCTTTAAAATATTACTTAGCTTTTTTAACTTAATATAATAAAGAACAAAAGATCCTATACATGTTGTAGCTTCTTAATATATATTTTGTACATACTAGTTAATTCTTTTTATTTCTTTTCTAAGGATAACTCCAAACTTGGCAAATAGATTTGAGAACAAAATGGATGCGCCTATCGTTAATCTCGTCAGCATACGTGGAAACCACTTTATTTTAATAAATTCTATGGCTATGGAGGGTGATGGATGCTCATTATGTTCTCGTGCGCTAGCAGACTTAGATAAAATTGCAGGTTCGTCTCATATTTATTTAAAGCAAAAGGTTTTCGTATTAATACCATGAAATATACGCTAAATTCATTCCAAATTTACTGTATGTTCAGCACCCGCACTTCAAACCCATAACTAGGCACAAGCGTGCAATTATAAGCGCGATGGTTGATTGGATTCCCACTCAGGGGAATAAATATATAATATTTTCTTTTCCTCTAGGCAAAGCGTGACGTGGAGTTCCGCCACTCAACACTCATGGTAAAAAGTGGAGAACGCAAGTTATCATTCTTGAGGGAGAACGAAGTGTCTTAACACTAGTATCCTAAGTACGCTTTGTTATCTACGAGATACAGCGTGAAGCTAACAAAAAGTCAAAATAAATTGTCTTGTAAAAAACAAATATATTGTCTTATAAAATATATCTTTCTTTCGTTTTTAATTGAATTTGTTCCGACCAAATCACTTAGTAATAATTAGCAAACACATAATTATAATATTTTTTTATTTGAGCAAACTTATACAAAAATTATCATACGATAATTTTCAGATTTACTAAAATGTAGTAGTGGATCGCCACTGTGTAAAGGTAAAACCAAGCTCGCGCAGTACAGCAGGCCTATAGTGATGCAAGTAAGTATTACATTTGCACTTATATTATAAAAACATAATTTTTAGTTATCTTGAGGGTTCCGTTTTTTAAAAGAAAATATAAAAAACCGGTCAAATGTAAGTCGGACTCGTCCACCAAGAGTAGGTACCATTCCGTACCATTTTCAGAATTGTAGATAAGATGAGATCACGTGGAGGTATCAAGCTAAAATTAATATAAAATATATAGGTCTATTTTCCTTTGGAGCGCCAACAAATTTAAGCTTTAGATGAAGCTTCCAAGTCTAAGCAATCTAAAGAAAAGAAACGTTAATGCATTATTTTTGCCACTCTTGTACGGAACGCCGCGAACAAAACGAGGAAGCAAGACCATAAAAAGCAGAAATAAAGTAAAGCCAATAAAGTAAACTGATTATTGTGAATTTTCAGCATTATCCATTATACAGGGAATCTGATAGTATGTGTCCAGAAGCTGATTCAGCGCCTTTGCCGAATAGGAACACTCTATTTATAGAACGATGGGATTGCTTATCTAAGGAATCAACGGAATATTTAGTAGAAAATTTAAACCCTAGGGCGGCTTTCGGCGGACATACACACCATAGCTGCATAGTCCGTCATAGCTTTGTACCAACTCGAGATCATAAAATCGAGTTTACCGAATATACTGTGCCGTCTTTCTCTTGGCGGAATAGATTGGACCCTAAATATTATTTGGTATGAACCTCACTATTATTATATTTTTTTGCAAATAATGACTGATCCAAATTTCGAATACGATTTTTTTATCTTCAAATTCTTATACGGTGTTTGTAAAATATATTTTGAATTTTGACCAGATATGTGTTATTGACACTTTTAAATATTATGAAACTAGTGATCCGCTCGTGGCTGCACCCGCTTGTACAATATAATAATTATTTTCTCATCTGAAATAATTTTGTTATCTAATAATATAATAATTTTGAAGACAATATCCTGAGATGGAAAACCAAAGTTACACCAGTAACACTAAATATTAAGGAATTTAAAAAAAAATATTTCGCTTAAGTTGTTTCTGAGAGTTTAGCAAAGAATAGATTAAAACGGACAAAACAGACGCACAAACAGACGAATTTAAAAATCACTGATTTGGGTTTCATTACTTTTTATAAATGCCCTCAATAATAGATTTTCTCGTATATCTTCTATGTACACACCAGTGGAGTAGCTAGGGTTTTTGCTGCCCGGTGCGGCTTAGGGGACTTGATGCTCCTTTCCTGATGATGAGTTCTAAAAAAAAAACAAAGTGACCGTCGACTTTGATGCCCCTTTCCTGTTGATGAGTT
>FAPP01008792.1:352-25818 GCA_001485965.1 Heliconius ismenius | reverse complement strand
ACAATGGCGGTCAAAATAAAGGGCAAAATGAAAACGCGCGTGATTGACGTCGACAATGTGACGGTATTTCTGTGTCACAAACGAACGGATGAATGGAAAAGTCATTTAAGTCTCATTAAGTGTAACAAAGTCCTTGCGCTCTCGCTTTCTTTGGAGGACGTTTTCAAATACGACACGCTTTAGAAAATAATGTTCATTCACTTTGGTTGCGTTCATTCATCAATGTAAAGACAGTATAATATGTACAGACATTGTGATATTTACTGGCTTATCTTAAAATAGTGGAGAACAAGGTTACGTTCGTACTAATCTTTCACCGGTGTAAGAAAATGAACGATTCACGATTCTGTTATAAACTAACAATAGCTATATGATACAATTATTTTTGTCTTTTTAGATATATTTTATTATTTATATTTAAATGTCCTTTATAACTTGCTAAAAATATCAAATGAAATCTTACAAAATAGTTTTGCACAAAAATAAACCAATAAAAACAACTGAGTCGAAACGCTTCACAAAAGATGCCCAAGAACTGATGAGAGCATCAGTTCAACAAAAGTAATTGAGTTTCATTGCTCAAATCGTAGCAGGTCGATATTTCGCGAGCACATGACGTTCAGTGGGGAAACGGGCCAAGGGTCAAAGATCTCTCTCTCATTGTGCTACCCTAGCATTGTACTATGAAAGGTAAAAATATATTATTTATTGTTAACTTAACCCGAATAATGTATCAAAAGAATATGTAAAGCAATTTTTTTTTGTAAAGATATTGAGAAAATTAATTATAAAAGTTCTCGTTGAGGGTATTTAAGATCTTCTCAATGAAGCTTTGAAAAAGCAGTCTTTACATTTACATTCAATAACTAAATACAACTTTTACCGCAAAGACAGGAACCCAGGAAAGAGAACGAAGTACCGTTCTCTTTGTGTCCGAATTATAGACATCGTTATTGAGTGACGGAGTTCAACGCCGCTTATTTTTCAGCCAGTGCAATTTAAATATTATCTTCTATGGAAAAATAAGCATATTTCATTTAGTTATATATAAAATGCATATTATAATTCGGCGACAAAAGTGCATGTTTTTGTATTTTTACTTTCATTTCTGTTCATCTGACCCGATAAAACGGTGCTATCTCCCGAGATAAAATATTGTAATACAAATATATTTATCTCTACATATTATGTACATTATACGCCATGTGATTATTATGAACGTACGGCGACTGCAAGTCTGTTTTGTTTTTGTTAATATCTCTGATTTATATATATTTTTATATTTATTCCTATGAGTTTATTAACGCTTTTGTAATTTGTAATTATTATATTTTTTTATTTGGTAAGTCTTCAATAATCTTTACAGTCTTCTCACAAAGTACGCAATTACTCTCGGCTATCTTTGATTTTTATGAATTATTGCATTTTTGCACTTTAAACTTGTTTTATACCACTTGAACATGCTAATTGAGTCGTAAAATTAGTAGAGTTTTGACTGTAAAAGTGAACAAAGAAGTGCACGCGCGTATTTGCGCAGGCGCAGCGCAGTGTGCAACATGTTAATTTGCTTACATTATCCGTCATCTCGTGCGTGGGCGAGGATTTATTGCAGTTTGCACTAACAAGTAATAACAAACAAACAATGGAAATTTGTGAAGTAAACTATATAATTGTATTTACACTTGATTCGTGGATTGGTTGGTAGAAGCGGGTTTTGTTACGTTATTTTTAGCTTATGATTCTACGAAAAATATAAAATTCAAAAGTATACTAATTATTAATTTATATAAGTTTTAATATTGTTATTACTAAAATTTATTCACTAAATAATTAATAAATAATATTTCTCTCTAAACGTACAATAACATAAGTACTCATTTATATTAACAATGTTAGGACGAATCTCACCCATCGAAAGTGAAATCAGTTCCCATGCTAATACGTCTATTATTTTGACTATTTTAATTAAACGGCGCACGCGCACCCTCCACTTACATATAAATTTCGGTATAATTTGTGGGAACTCTCGGCCTATTTGGATTTTTGTCAACGTTTATTTGTGTATCAGATCATATGTTATGTTTTCCATGTATCCGGCGGTGGTAGTTTATACAATCCATATGTTGATTGTTGATGTTATGATTATTTTGTATTATTAAAACACACACATTGTTTAGCTTTAAACATTACCGCTTTCCCACATACGACTCATAAAATGAGAATAAAATTTTATTTTATTTTTTTCTAAGAAAAGAAATATCTTTCATTGATATAATTCAAATATTAATAGATTTAACAAGAATAAAAATAAAGTACCTATTAATGTGATCATTATAGCCGTTAGAGCAACCATTAGACCGCAACCTTGAAGGCATAACATGTAAACAGCAAGCACCGATCTAAATAAACACTTTGCACTCCAGTCATCGTTACATTCAATTTTACATAATTTTAATTTTGTGTTTCTAGACTAAGTACGTTGAAATTGTGTATAACTCATTTGGGACTTTTGTTCAAAGATTTAACTTTCTTTTTAGTAAAGATTTAGACAATCCCCTACATTCCATACAGACATATAATGATGGAAAAATACTACTTTTTTATTTTAAATTATCTATTTTTTAACTGTAAATTCCAAATTTTCATTTAACCAAAGCTTAAGTCCAGAATAAAGAATTTATATTAAAACTCGCAGCCATTGTGACATTGTTATTTCTTACTTATTTCACATATATAAAATATATCACTACTATAAAATACAACAATTTAGTCAATTCTTCGTGTATCTAAAACCTCAATTACTCAAGGAGCGCAATCAAAACAAGGAATTTATTTGACGTCGTAAACGCCCTTAATTGCTACTCTAACGAAACGTCTATTCAACATTTAGTTCGTTAAAGCATTGTTTTATACAAATGTCATATAAAATCAGGCTATCCAGTAATTATAACAAGTTACACGGCGGGACGTCGAAAGTAACGAAATGAGAATAGGACAATTCCTTTTTTATCATTGTAGTGGCTACAATAAGAATATCTTAAATAAAAGTGTAGACCTCGCTATAGTGTTTTGATTCTCATAAACGGTAAGCTTTTCATGTGTTAATTTATGCAAAAATTGTAACTTGTATTTTATTATGTAACTGTTAATTCGAATGGTGCAAATTTAATTGTTAGCTTGTTCGGTTCTAAGTAAATGCTTTTTTGGTCGTAGTGAATATTGGAATTTTAAATATTTTTCTTATTAAAAATAAATAAAGAGAATTCTTCGTTTTCTTTACGCTCTGGTTTTTAAAGAAGGTAAGCTCCAAAAGCAAAATATAAAAAGACTTGACAAAATATCTTTAACTAACACAAATAAAGGACAATTCTAAAATGAAGCCCGAACGAAAGTAAAACAAAACGAACATTTTGGGATACATTTAATCGGATAAGTTTATCAGGCCAAAGTGAATCACACGATATTTGCATACATGCGTTGCAAACAGGTCCGTTTGGTTTTCAGCGGGCCTGTCTTCCCACGGGGCAGCAGATCACGAAACTGATGTACATCAAATTTATTTAATATATTACAATCGGTTCTAGTTAAATAGTTGACAAAATTGGCTGGTAATCTTTTAACTGTTAATATTACATATAACTGTATTATATAACTAATTTTGTAGACCAAATTTCTAAACTAGCTAGAGACAATCTGTCCCGTTACACTTTGATTGTATTTCAAGACACGCGCAAGACAAGCGTGAGGTATGCAACTATATCTTTAAATGGAAAAACAGTTACACTCATGAACTTAAGAAACTCGTCCATTACCTCACTTTTTTAAAACTAAAACTCGAGAATAATTTCATATTATGTACGACGACAGCGTTTTATGTTTTATGTCCGACAATAAAAGTAATACAGCATACAAATTGCATAGCTGTTATTACTACCTATTCGATTATTCATAACGTAACAGCTCCACTATCAACTTCCTTTCCCAAGACCGCCGGTGACCCATATTCATAAATTCTTCAAATAAAATCTTTGTTATTGATCCGTCAATGCTTGACCAATGGTGTTTACTGCGCGACCCCGGACTGGTCTGCGCGTACGCATTATAATTTTATGACTAGTGTCAAAATCAACCCTTTCAATGTTTTACTTTCACACGTTTTAAAATACGGATTTGTCGAAACAGAACGAACGGTCAGCTCGTAAAGCCTCGTTAGTAAAACAATTTTAACGCGCCCCGCATAATAATGTCGTAAAATTTGAAAAATTGTGCAGTCACTGAAAACCTTTGTCACGATATAATTTTATAGCTCGTTGCTTTTTATTAGCGAGTTTTATATACGTTCGGACTCGCGCTCGTCGTTGATTTGCACAATGTGTGTGAAAGGTAATCAAAAATCGTGACTAAGACATGTTTTGAGGAAATAGATCACACCTACCGGGTGGTCCTAGCGTTCCTTGCCGAACGCTGATTGTATCTGCTCAGATTAAGTTTTTATAACCGTTCCAGTGAACTGTGTCCTGATTGCTAGCCATCACATGCTGTGTTAAGAATCAAAAAACATACACATTTTATTGCATTTTAATGGACTCAGCCCCCAAGTTACGTAATCAATAAGTTTCATAAATTTTAAGTGTCTGTAAAAAGGCAACTTCTTTTCGTAGATAACAAACTTGTGACATCAAAGAAGCGAAACACCACTGCTAAAAATCACCGCTTCAGTAAAAGATTGCGATTCGCGGCGAGCACTTAAGATAAAGGTAATCTTCGCCACTTATGCGTTTTAAATGCGATGTGAAGAGGCCATTAAGCGCTTTTAATTTCTCGTCCGCAAACCTAGCATGAGTGAGCTAGGTAGTAACTCGAGTACGGCGCTGCAACTCAATACGCGGAGAGTTGCTAATCCACACCAGATGTGACCGCAGATGCTGTGCGCGTCGCCCGGACTTCTAAACCACTACACCGATTATAATTGGCTAAATACCTGCACCTACCAAATGTCGTTCAGTTTTCAGCAAACACTTACATTGTTGTGCATCCTTCTTATATATTTTGAAACAGAAAATGAATCTAAATAAAACCTCGTATATGCTTACAATAAAAATTTGTTTAAGCTATGAAACAACTACCGATTAGTATATCTCAAATTTCATCACTTTACATAATAAAAGCGAAATTTTAATATAAAATAGCGTAATTTCGTTCATTTACTTAACAATGCACCTATTACAGTTAGCGAACGTCTAAATAGACCATTTAAAAAACGGGATTACACCAAACAATTTCGTCTCCCCAAATATGCACGATTTAACTTGAAACGCGAATTCGTTATACACGAAGACTTATCTTGAGAAAACTGTATGAACCTGTTGGACAATCTTATTAGCATAGCACCGGCTATTGTGCATTATATTCCACATTCATGGGTAAACATACACTGCTCTTTGTGTCTATTGTTCGTGTAATACTTAGCAGCTTCACCCCTTTATGATCCCATCTTTTCTATCCATTGTCCCGCACAATATGAGAGGAACAACAGAAGCTGTTCCCAAATTTGGTCCATAGGTCATTTTAGTCACCTTAGGTCATCTATATAATACATTACATCTTGTTTGCTGGAGAAAAACCAATGTTTAAGTCTACGGTGGTCCAGACAACTCGTTTATCTCCATTGTGACAATGGCTGGACATCTCTGGACAATGCGCTACACAATAAATATATTGTTCTTCAACATCTTAGCTACCGTTTTATTCGTTACCTGTTTTTGGAATTATCGATCTCATTGTATTCTCAATTTATTGGGCTATTTAGGCTCCTGTTTTTGAACTATTTGTATATTAAAAGCCATGGGAAAGTAAATTGCGTGTTCTTTATAATCGTTAACCGTTTCTAGTTAGGGCTGTAATTTTGTTCAACTAAATTACGTAGTCTTCAGATAGCCGTGACCTTATTTTTTTGTTTCCTGGAACTGCTTAAGACATCGCTTTACCAAGTATAAGAAGTGTTTATTTTATATCTTAATTATTTAACCATTATTTTTATTTAAAAAAATCTCACAACAATATAAATCAAATGCTATAAATCCGGTCATATCTTCGTATGTGTATCACTAAAAAAATAATACTTATTTATATGGTAGCTACCAATAAAAAAACATTAATCTCTCATGGGAATGCCTTAAAAAACTAAAAATCGAATATAGATTATAAAGATACTGTGTACGCCGGTAGCTATGTTAAATCGAGGCCCATCCGAGATAGTTCAAGTAGCTGATAATGGCGGCGCTTTGATCGCTTGGCTTATGCGCCTGCGCATACGCGGCTGCTGCGTCTGTACCACCTTGCTTTCATCTCGCCGCCCGCCGGGTGTTCTTTATTAGCCATTCATTAAGGTCCTTCGTTCGTTTACAGTAGACGTTTACTCTCAGAATAATTGTTTTCAATGGAAACGTTGTTCGAACTTCAGAATACGATTTCATTAGCGTCTTAATAGCTATTATCAGTGTTTTAATTATACAGACGTCTGACGTCTCAAATAATTATAATATTAGTTTATTCTATAATAAAATTTCTTTTTGTCCATCTAAATTCTTTGTAATTATTATCTAATGTCTATATTATACCATTTTTATTTCAATAAAATGGTTTCAATTAGCATAAAATTTTATATTTATTTAGGGAATTACATTATTAAAATCCGAAAGCATAAAGCCGACAGTAAATAACATGAACATCTAAAGTATAAACGATTATAATAAAACTTAAGTCCGATAATGTATTAATAACTGTTTAAAGAGATTTATCATTTTATTAAGACTGACTTGAAGGTACGGAGCGAGATGTCCAAGTTGAACACCTGCTCCTAGCCTAACTAGTTAGGGCGATGAACCTGTATAAGATCACTTATAGAGTGTCATTGCTTATAAAGGAAATATATAAAGACCTAAGACACAATGTCGATTGGAATTATTATTTAAGTACGTGCTACTTTTTATATAATTCTATACATAGTTTGAATATTTAATCATTTTTTTATTTCAACAATAATGTGTGGAAATGTTAGATTAAATTACTGATATTCAGCATAACACAGCGTTAGATATTCGCCATTCACTGCATTACCACTTCGACACGCAACAATGGCTTCCTTCTCACTCACTTTCACAGTTACGACTAATGGCAATGTTTCTAGTTTCCGTGAACTTTCTGTAGAAATACAATTGTTGATCCCAATCCAGATCACGTTTTATTATTTATCGGTGTTAAACATTTTTGGATTTGTTGTCTTTTAATCTTTTTATTCTAAGTCATTCTGATAGACGGTCAATCATGAAGTTTTTTGTCAATTTAATCGGGTCATTGCCGTTCTAGTCCAGGATTAAGTGAGGTATTATTTTATCACGCATGTTTATCGGTCAAATATCAATCACTGCCAAAACTCTTGCCAAGTGCACGCAAAACCACAGCGCCCAACCAAAAAAACGTGTTCAATAGTGACATTGACACATATACACGTTATTCAACAACAACGAAACTCCCATCAACATTCACCTGAATTTGATACTTACGACATTTATCAATACGGTCCGCTCAAATAATTTTGGCCATCCTCTAATGGAAGTTGCTAATTTCACACAAACGCAGCAAAAAAATGCAGCGCACAAAAACGCTAATTCAATGAATCAACCAAATTCAATGCTAAGAAACATCCAATTTACGACATCCTGTTTTAGAGATCAAATCTGAATAATTGCAGTCTTTACGACAGGCTTCAGACCTGTCTGCTTAGAATTAGCTGCACCAGTGATCCTAGGTAGTCATTTTGGCATCGAGCAAGTAAAAAACATCACGCCTTGGAAGTTGGAACTAAATTTATATATAAATTTTATAAATATTGTTGAATTTCATAACCACTTTCTACGTAAAATTTGTACAAAGTAAGAACAGAAATGTAGTCATTTGGATGAAAGTGTTGACGAAAACGAAAGTAGAGATAACTATTGTTTGCACAACATCACCGCTACGCTGAGTAAATGGGGCAATAAATTAACCTGGACGCGTCCCGTGACTCACTGGTACAAGGTATGACGGCGGCCGCGGCATTTCCTGTGACGGCTTTTTCGTTCGTACAATCTATTTTGACAATCAATACCAGCGTCGCATTTTATTAAAATCGATATTTATTCATGTAAAAAACGTCATTATTAATGCTTCCAATTTTGTTTCCAAATAACAGAATGTTTGAAATGCTCGGAGAGATAAATGAATTTGGTCAATATCATTCCAAGTCCACCTGTCATTTATGACTCATGTCGGCCCTAGCGACTAACCTTAGAACGTACTCGAGAAAACCTGAGAATAAAGACATTGACCGCAATTTAAATAAACTATATCAGATAATATTGAACAAATGTTAAGAGAGGCACAATGCACGCAACCTGCTTGTCACTTATTTGTTTAGGCTCTACGTCTTAAAACCAGTAGCCGTACGTATATACAAACGCGGCATACGGATATTCGAGCTGCACAAGATTACTTTTTGTTACTCTTTTTACCTTCACCGTCCAGTTGTGCTAGACTACTTGTTTAGGGCTGTCCTCGTATGGAATTATTAATAGGAAATTGTAAAACCTCTTTACTCTATCAGGTTCTTACTTGTTCCTACTTAGGCTTAAGACTTAAGCGCAAAGAAGTTTGTACAATTGAAATAATGCATATTTTATTGCCGAAGGAGAAAAGGTAGTGGTTCTGTTGATCGCGTAACGAGGCGCATTCGCAACGAACAAGCGTTTTGACATCAAATTGCCTTTCACTTGACCTAGATATTTGGGAACTGGTTCGTAATGCAAGCGAGCGGCATTCCCGTCTCGCTATCTAGTCGAAACACTAATAATTCTGTTTCCTGTTGAAGTTGGCTGAATGAACTTGTGCATGACTCTATAACGTCTATTAACTCGCTCATGCCCTGTAATTCTTGTTACATTATTCATGTGCAAGTATAAAATGGAACCAGTTATTAAATCTAAACTAATTGCGTCTGAAAAACTAACATCTATAGTAACCCTGTGCCAGAATGGAAAAAAATATTAGTAAGCGCTAGAACGAAGCGAGTAACCTGTTTGGTTGCGGAGCTCAGTCGCCGCCTACGTCTGACAAATCCGCGCCCGTTTTTTCAATCCCTCCTCCCCCCCTCTCACGATCACTGAGCAAGTATACATACATCCACCGAGGAGTGTGGCGCGCACGGGACAGGCTTAGACTTGTTTGGGAGCTGTACGTCATTAAACCAGTCTCGGCCTCGTCAAATTGTTAGAAATGTTTGTGAAATTGCCTGCGTTTAAAATATTTTTAAAATACATGACTTGAGACAGAAACGCGTCGGCAGTAGGCACCGTCTATCGTTGACTGATTCACATGTACTCATTATAGCCATTCCAATATACGCGTCACCCCTTTTTGACTTGAAAATCACTTTGCACACGTCAGACACTTGAGTGGTTCAAAATCTAAAAAATATACAATATCCATCTTTAACTTTGACAATTCAATTAAACTCATTTTTTGAATCGAGAACATCCTCTGAGACTGAACTGTCAAATATCAAGTTTACGGTAATATTCTTTTTATGCCAACCTATTACACGATGCCCTTGCACCTGCTGTTGAATTTAAATAGATAGGCGTACCTTATTCTCTCTCTATAATTTTCTTAATAACAATAAATTATAAAATAATATTTCATAAACTCATTGCAATTGATAAAGAAAATTAAAGTTGAATTCCTCATAAATACTTAATGATTTACAACATGATTTAACACGAAGCTTCTGTGTTTTCTTTTAAAGTAATATATTTTTTAATGTTTTTATTGCGGACTATTAATGATTCAACTCGAGTAAGAAGTCGACGGATGCTTGTACATCAGTCGCGGCCTTCGATGCGCGTGCGCAGCATTCGGTGCATTGTTGAAGGTGATGCACTGTTGCCAAGTAAAACTTATATTGTACTTTTGCACACTTTATATGTTGTTCTGTATTTAGTTCTAGAAGTTGAATCTTATTCGATTATATTTGTTTTGTTGTAATTAAGATTTCAATATATTGATAAGAATATTGTTAACATATATCCCAATACTGAATAACACGAGCGTACACGTCGTCCACTCGTCGTGGCGGCCTGATATTTGGGTCGCCAAAAATAACCAAAGCATTTCGACAACACAATCAACCGCTCGCGAAATGTGTTTTATGCCATGATGCTATCTACATACAACTGTTCAATAGTAAATAACGCATCCGTCGAACAACAATTGTAGTTTTTTCGCGCGTATACTAGTTATAACACGGAAATCACAAAATGGGATAGCGGTGCGTTTGTGCTGGAAGTGATAAACGTTGATAATGTCCAAGGCACAAGGCAGCGATAAGGCGGGTTTCAAATTGAATTGAGGCGACGCGTCGCGGCCACGCTCGGCGCACGCGCAGATCCAAGGCCATGTTGTTTACGCGCACACACCCACATGTTTACGCGAGGAAGTATACGCTGGCAAATGAAATCCCCGCGTCGGGGGCTCGCCCCGGTGTCTCCTGCGCGCTATTCAAATTGGTCGCGCAACATTGCCGAGAAAATGGCGCGAAACGCTTCATTGAACGTTTGGCGGGAAACTATTGCGTAATATTTGTGAAAGTCATTTCTCGTCGTTTGTATCCAATAAGTGAGTTTTTATTGCATTTTTCAAAGCTTACATGTTGCTTGCGATCTTTAATGATGTTTGTTTTAGAAATTTTGAGGTTATTTGTTTAACCACGTTTTGCCTTAGCTCTTTATTATTATTCAATTAAGTGATATTAGTATGTAGAATATTTATTAGCGAAATCCACGTGGTAGTTTTGGCGGGAAACCTATAATGGAGCTGATGTCCGCGTGGTCGCCGGTCGGCCTTGAGCCACGTGACGTCATTGACATAGTTCCCGACTGTACAAACGATGTTTTTTAAGAAAACGTTCACCTCTTTATTACTTGTTTCATTTTTGACTATTTTAAAATACTCGTATCGTTGTAATCGCCAAGGACGCGCTCTTGGAACATTACATGTCCGCTTTATTGTGTTATTAGCGCTGTAGTGTTAATTGACAGAGAGAGTAAAACAGTGGACTCATTTAAACTTTCGTTTTTTGTTCAAATTAAAAACTATTTTATTATTTAGTTTATTCAAAATATATGATGTATTTTGAAATTGTTTACAAAAAATGTACGTAAATAATTAATAATTTTTAAGGCAATGTAATGTTTGCCAATTTAGATTACACATTTGTGTTATTTGCTAGTAATGTCCATACTATAAACGTATCTTTATCACATATACTTACTACAATTTCCAATTCAAGCAATTTTTTATCAAAATTGAAGATAAATGTAGCTATTACCTAATTCGAGGCACGTGGTACATCGGGACGAAAGCAATCTGCTGACCTTCGAGGCGTCGCGCGTTGCCATGCCGAGTGCCGACTCCACCGATCGCGTTACGTTGGCTTATTAAAACTAACTTCTTTTATGTTTTTTAGATATTGAAATATTTAAACTTCATTTTCATTACTTATAATAAACTCTCAATATGTTTTATTTTAGTATTTAAGCGTTTTTCTCTATTACAAAGTCAATGTTTCAAAAACAGTCAGTAATATGTAAATGTAATATTAGAAAGATGACGCCATCATAGCGCAATAAGTGTTCGTAATATGGATCTATCTATGAAAATGAAGGCAGTATTTGTATTTCTCATACAGATAGTTCCTTGTTCTAGCTTAATAAAACTCAACTGTAAAGTGACGAAAGTCATGTGTCCATATTTGTTCTGTTTACGTAGTACGTTGTAGGAGACGAGTGAGTATCAAATAATGAGGAAAATAAACAGACGTAAATACGTGCAATCAGGTTCAATGGCTCGCGTAACTCCCGCGCACGCACTATCTAATCACTGCGTTCGTGAACTTTGAAGTTTACAGAGCGGAGTACTCATACGTACCGATCCCGTCTCCGCACTATTACAATTTACAATGCAGATTAAACAGTAGTAAAAACATCGTAAAACTTATAATTTCAACATTCGATATGGTCTCGAGGGCGTCGCCAGGAATTATTCTGAAAAGGATCCGGTGCATTAGGAGACCCTCTCGCTGTGTTATCCTCACGGATAGAGTCGTAAAAATGTCAGCTTCGAGCGACTTGGTCTTAACGAATTTAAAGTTTTTGAGATCGTAAAATTTCCTCTAAAATCGGTGCCGACCCCGCCCTCGACGCGGTTTTACGAGCACTTACGTATAACATAACTTGTAAGTATCTCAGCTATGTTAAAAAGGTATATGTAAATTACAAGTTTATGTGTTTTAAAATGATATTACAGATATAATATTATTTTTACTCGTCTATTGTTTGCTTTGGTTATTGAGAACGGAAACGTGGGATAGCGGCTGACTGTAGACGCGACGATTGTGGGGATTCCCCCCTTGGGACGAATGATTTACTTTAATTACCTCTAAGCAACACGCGATCCCTCAATTGGGTGGTGCATGGGGCACGAAGTGTCTCACTTACAATATATAAGTTCGTGTATTAATTGTAATTTTAATTGTTTCCAGATTTCCTGAAGCCCCGCAAGCGGCTTCCAAGCAGCGGCAAGAAGTCCCCCGCACACAAGCACAAGCACGAGTGCGGGCATCTGCGCGCGCCCAAGGTGCCGCGCCTCGCGCCCGCCTTCAAGCGGACCAGCTAACCGCCAGGACTGCTGCTGCTCCTACAACCCTTAATTTATTCTTAGCCGAGCTGGCCCATCTCGGGAAACACATATAATAATGTTAAGTAATTTGTAAGACGTTTCGTATATTATTACTATTATAGAAGTACTCGTATATCATCCGGATACATCACAGTGCGCAACGGGCGCCAGCGACCGCCGTACTATTAATAATGTGACAATTAATTATAAGCTTATTATGATCTCTTTGACATGTAAATTAAGTTATATTAGTCGTAGAGTGTAGGTTTAGTGTAAAGTCAGATTTCACAGCAGGTTTGGTTATTTCACACAATTACGTAGCTGAGTGGTTTGCTGAAAGGTCACAAGGACGCCACGAATTCGCTTTTTTGATATTGAAAATCAAATTTTCACTAACGAAAAGTGATTTCGACTCGCGTATCGTTCAAAATTTGATTAAATTTCAGTAATATCATGAAATGTTCAGTACATATATCCCGTTTATAGGTTAGTTGTAATAAAATACTAATACTCTAGCGGTCGTTTACGCAGAAACTTTGCAATTATTATTATTATTTTATTAAAACATTGAGTATTTGTGTTTTGAATTTGCCTAAATATTATTAATATAATTGTTTTGTTGTTTTTATTTTAATGGATTATATTCTATATGGTTTATTTGATAGTGTTAGAGTTCGAGGACATCTTGGCTGTTGTTTGATAAACAATATACTTGCATAATAGTTCTTTTTATCAGATCTTTTTAAATTTTATAAAGTATTTTAGCTATAACCGCAGCTACAACATTTTAAATTAATTTAGTGCTAGAGAATATATATGGATATTTATGTTTAAACAAAACTGCGTTACATTTGCATGTGCATAGGAGAATTGGGAAAGTTTTGACTGCAATTAACAATATTAATATCAAATTAAATATTAATAATTGATCATTTTATTGTTAATTGTAATATAACAATGCACAGCTACCAATTTGCAATTAATTAATAGATCATTGCAATTAAAATTTTGTCCGGCTCTAGTTCATAGTGGTAGATTTTTCCTCATTCAATTGTCAAGATGTCTTCTAACTGTAAACTGAAAGGTTTTAACAGCAATTGATAATAATCTGGTGTCGGTCATAGACGAGGGCGGCCCTTTGTTGAAGTACAAATTAATTTCATTCTGTTTAGGTGTAAGGGTCGCGCACGAAAAGACAATCATTATTCATTTCATTAGACTCTTAGGATCGATCCACACTGAAGTGCCGGTTGCAGGTCGTTCTCCGCCCAATCTTAGTTTGTGAAGATTGTATGAGAAACAATAAGAGCATTCATACTATCGTTTCGGTCGAATCGTACATATACCAATATTTTTCATAAAAGAATATTAATATCAGACTAAGTTTGGACCGTGAGCGACACTATAGTGTATATCGGGCCTTAGAGTGATCGGTGATTGCGAGTAATTGAATAATAACTACGAATTCAATGAAATAACTATAGGTTAATTGTTTAAACTGGTCAGTTAATAGTAGCTTATCTAAGGTTGGGAAAATATTTATACTTGTAAATAATATTTATGGATATTTTCTTAGTTTGGTTAGATGCGTAATTGAGTTACGTAACGCAATACATATATAAAATGTCGGCAAAAAAAGAATGTAGTCCTAAATTATGTACTTTAATTTTATACTATATTACACTGTTTAAAATTTTTGTTCGTTATTCGCAATCACCTTTCTTTTAATAATACAAAAAAATCATTTGGTAGGTTTAACATTATAAGTTCTGCCAAAGTTTGCGCGCAGTAGGTCTGACTTAGACTTATGTTGAAATATAAATGAATTTATATCCAAATGTGAATGTGAAAATTGTTTGTTTTTTTTACAATTTTACTTTCTAATAATGTTGACGATACTCGATATACTATGTACATGAATTGTGTTATTTGTTTGTGGTCTTTGAAACAGATGCTCATTCGATATTTAATTAGACTTTTCAGAAACTACATTTTTTATTCTATTGAATGAAATTAATTTTATTAATAGCATGTTTTTTTTTTCATTATTTATTACTAAAATTACAGTATGATTTTATAATTACGAATGTTTGTCCGAAAATTTATGTTTTTGTACAAATATTTGCCACAAAATGAGCTTTTTCTTTGTTTGTAAGATTACAAGATGTTTTTTTTTATACGATGTGAGCGATTTCGAATGATTTCATTGATTGTGAACTTTTTTGTATTTTGGAATTAACGAAATATTTTGAATTATACCGCTTTTATGTTATCTTAAATATTACAAATAGATGAATACAAATTATTCCATTCATCATGTATGAAGTTGCTTGGTTTTTGTAAATACAACTTAACAACGGTGAAGTGCCAACAACATCTAACTGACAAAGACTAAAAAAACCTTTTATTTCTTGGCGAAATTAAAATGTTATTATTATATTTATGTGTCTATGTGTAAATATTATATTTATTATTTCAAACAACAATAATATGATGTTTTATGAATTATATTATGTTGATATAAATATTTTAATAGTGCAGTAGGTGTGCATTAAAAATGAAAAAAAAAAGATAATTTGTTTAAAATGTCAATTAGGAGGTATTGGTACTTCGCCGTCGATATAATTTGATATATAACTTACACTTTTCTCTGTGTCTATTTTGCTGTGGGGATACATTTACTTGTTTAAAATATTTTCACAATGAATGCTAGCAGTCATTCAGAATCGTCCACTTCTAATATATTTATTAATATATAAATTCTATCCGGTCGGTCGGTCCACGTGGAGCGCCCACTATTTGTATTTGTTTGAAATAGAAAAGCTCTACGTTTGTATAATTTTAATTTAATATATTCTTTTAACACCTGTGATGTATTAAATATTGATCTCAGAACAATTTAACTGTACGCAATATTCATTTTATGTTATAATAGTGTTAGTTACGGTACGGGGGCCTGTCGCTACGTAACTAAACGCCCGGCTTTCGAATGAGAAATATTTTAATACATCCGATTATTCATTTTTTCTATTATTATTATTTTGTTAATAAATATTTTTTTCTTGGTTTGCCCTTTTTGAACCTTGGTCCCTGAGGTCGGACGCTCGCACTGTACATACGCGCACCCGCTCTTGTAAACGCATTGTATCGAAATTTACTGTATTCATATATAAATTATAGTTAATAGTGTTGCCAAATATAATTTATTTAATATATTAAACAAAGTTGCTATATAATTAAATTTGAATTAAAGTAAAATATTATTTAATTTATTTAAAAGTGTTGTTTTATACCGTAATATATATGTGGAAATAATTATATCTGGCAACATTATTAATATAAGTGCATATATTATAAAATAATGTTATAGATCCGTTTTATTTAAGCGGACAGTCGAAATGAGACCAATTAATTGTAAATATGTATGCGGCAAGTGTCAACGATTGTTCCGGACGTCGTCGGGCTATCTGATTATATTATGTATTATGTGTAAAACTTAAATTAGTTTAAAAAAAGCTTACTTCATACGGTACTCTGTTGTTTTCTTTCTATACTCACCTTTGAAACCTTGAAATTAAATTATAAAGAAACAAAATTTCAAAGTTATCATTTGGGATATATTGCAGAACTGAAGAACATTTATAAGATCTTTAATAATAAAATTAGTGAAGTTTGAAATAACATAGACAAAAGGCAAATAGAAATAATAAGTAAAAAATATAAAGACAAAATTTACTAAAATATATTTTATTCCATCTACGTAATAAATATATAATTGATGTGCGAAGTTTTATTTTCGTCTCTTGAAAAATATAGATAATACAACGAAGCACAGACACACACACAATTGTTATAGGTAGGTAATTAAAACAAGTGTTTGGATGCTCGTATGAAAATGTTTATTGATATCACAATCAAGTCTACACAACTACCGATACCCAATATTCGTGTACACAGCGAGTACAGGAGACACCAGACACGTCTCTCTCTATACTCTAAACTAAACATTCGATATAAAGATTGGCTAATTACGATTTTAAAATGCAAAAAATCCTGTGGCGTGCGAACTCCTATCGAGACGGAGCTACGTGTCGATTGGGAAATGAACCTGTACTCGATACAAAACAGCCTACCGTTATTACAATCATCGAGGAACAATAAATCGACCAATTTGAAAAACAGATTTAAGAATTCATGAAAAAAACAATTTTTAGTTTAAGTTGAAAAGGAAAAAAATACGCATAGAGATTGCGGCAAATGAGAAGTTATTGTCTTAAAACACTTCCGAAGTCCGAACCAACTGGCGGTAAACACGAGATATTCATACAAGTACATATACATATGTAGTAGCTAATTATATATATATATACATTTACATCAGTAGAGTTACACACTTAGGCACATCAATTGTTATAAAATTACGATTTAATTCGAAAACGTGATCCTGTCACCGATATTCAACTATTCTACCACGCTCTAACACTTAGGTGAGGTTTACAAAGTTTAAAAGTACATTAAAGTCCTTATATCACTGGAACGATGCAATTTAAGTTATCTAATGTTCGTGTTGGTGAACGACTGGCGACTTCTTTCTCTTATATCATACTAAGTATATAAGAAAAGAGCTCAAAGCATCCGAGGTCGGGGATAGTTTGATAAATTTGTACTTTAGTCCCCGCGGCCTCGACCGGCGCCGGGGCCCGGCGCTAGTCCGTAGCGTACGAATAACTATATATATTTGTGTTTCGAGATATATTTAAAATTACCATCTAATTTGGTCGTAGACCTACATTACTGAAACTATACTAGCATAGATAGGTGTAGGTGAGTATGGAGCGGCTGCCCGCTCGTAGACATTGATACACAGAACGAAAAAATCTCACTGGACGCTATTAGGGCACTCTTAACGTATTATGTTATATAGAAAGACACCAAATATCGAATTACTTGGACACAAATCACATTTCATAGAAATAAACCTTCAGACGCTATCTAAGCAAGTGCGCCTACGACTCGCGAGTAGCAGCAGGCAACAACGAGATTACATTATAAAATGACATTTACGCTAAAAACAACTGCAATTTGAACCTCTACATATTTAAACGTTTAATTAGTAACACGTTTTAGTTTAAAAAAGCTTAGTTTACGAACATTAATGACGAATACAAACAAACAGTTATACGATCGCGCGTTAGTTCTATACTAGTTACGACACATAGTAAAGTAAGTTCGAAACGTTGTATTATGTAATAAGTATTAAATTTCGTTAATAAGCTGACGTGACACTGAGACGTGCTTTCGTTGGCGACATCGGTCGCTCGTCGCAGGACGCGCGACCTGTTGGAAATCCCGTTGTCGCTTCGCACTCGTTGAACGGATAAGAAAACGACGATATATAAACTTTAAGCTACGCGTAAAATACTACACCCATAGTTTTATAAATCTTTAATAATCAACTAAGGTAAAAGCCCTCTACTCTAGAACATCCCTGATATCTGTTGGGTGGTGAGGGGAGAGGTCGGCCGCGCGCTACACATCACGCACACGTCTCATATTTACATTAGAGAATCGATTAATAGATAATTTATTCGATTATAAATATATATGAAAACGTGCAATTACGATAGCTTTAGAACCATAAATTGAATAGTTTGAAGTCTTAATGTATTGATGATTATGTAAAGCAATTAAAAAAGTTCAAAATGAAGTTGTAGTCACAACCCACCGCTCCCGCCACAGCTTATCGTAATTCGACTACAGCCCTAAACCCTCTATAAGCTCTATATGAATATAAAATACTTATGACTATAGAATTTTTAAAAGTCGGTTGGTGTCGAAATATGATTCGTTAAAATGAGTTATGTTAAATAGTAAATAGAGCAGTCCAGCTGTCTGTCTGTCTGTCGCACGAGAGGTACGAAACTTGGACGGCAAAATATTTTGGTGAGAACAGACTTGCGATGCGCATGCGGTCGACTTAACACTATCTACATCAGGTATAGGCTATAGTAACACTCGGTGGAAAGCTTTGGAATAACTATTAATAATGGTGTGGTAACATTGTAAACTCGGATTTAGAAAAACTTTACATATATCTTAGAGTACGTCACGCAAAGTGTTCCGACGAACTGGACCGCGATATTCTAAAACGTTAATCTACAGACAAAATCACATTTATATTAAGACAGTGTAAAAATAATATTTATAAACATTGGCCTATGAGATAATCATTAGAATTCATTGTACTTCATCTAGTTGAAAGCTTAACTTTATTATCACACATACCTATAAGGTAGATACATAGAACGTCGATTATATAAAAGTTATTCTACGTAGCAGCTAGTGGTAGTGTTGAACCCACCACCCGCTACCCGCTACCGGCTACGGTATCCACTACCCACTACCCACTATGAGTATCAAACGCTACGAGCTTCAGATCAGACTTGTGACATCGCGACGACGTTCGTCCCTGTAAAACGTTGCCTCTCAAAACTTGCAGGCGTTCTATAGTTTAGATTTTGATATCGTTTGTTTGCCAATTTCAGTAGAGATATTATAATCTCACAGCATGTAGCCATACTATCCTATACATATATTAGTTTACTTGAAAGTGCGTATTCAACGGTAGAGAACATCGCTTGAGCGGACTACTGTGCGACACCTACAACATTATACACTAGAAGCTGCGTCTAAGCGTACGTAACGTAGGGTAGGTTCATTCAGTCGATATAGACTTACACAGACAAACGGTTGAACGACTAACTTTATATACGAATACGACGAGAATCACCTTTGAAACATTTAAGTACTAATGATTAACTAAATTTAAATCTCTCGCTATTAACGCTTCGTTTCTAAACATTTATAATGCATATTTATATTCAATATTATCATAAAATATATTTAAATACAGCCATAATTATTGAAAAATTACTTTTTGTTCAGTGCATATAGTCGAAATATCTTAGTTTTTAAATATTTAAAGAGACACCATTCTAGTCTATGGAAGAAACATTTCAGTGCTCGAATAACTGAAAAATCGACATAAGAATTCTGACGTAGAACAAACGTTAAAATTGCGTTTATTTAATCTATAAATCTTATGATTAACTAAAAATATAAGGTACAGACAGAATCCTCCACGACTCGTACAGATGACATATATTATTTCGAATAATTAACATATATATTAATATAATATAATAATAATTATTAAAAAAAGAACTTATCTGCGGCTAGAATGATATCTACTACGTTTGAATTTTCTAGAACTATATAATGATATAAACAAAACATTTAGCTATTCGTCTAATACGGGGCGAACGGAAGATCTACTGAGGCAAATAATAAAGTCCAGTAGGGTTAACGAGTCGCGGGCACCCTGAAGTTTCTGTACTTTAGCGCACTGTTCACTCGGAAAGATTTTCTTTCCGAATTTTAATGAAAAGTAAGGAAAAATCAAATCTGCGCAAACATCTATAGGCAATTTCAGGACGGCACGACTCATCGACCGTACTGTGTTATAAGTAAATGATTATTGTCTGACACTGGGTTATTGTCGAGACAGCAGCTCAGGCGATTCACGCCTCTATAACAATGAGTTTAGGTACAATTATGGCGCGCAATCTACCACTGTGGCCAACTTGTGCTTTACGGGGATTTAGATATTACAGAATATAACAACTGATGATTCTACCACGATGACTAGACCACAGCAATGTTAATGTTCGCGTCAATCTTTAATTGTGATTATCATTAATTAATTAGCTAATAAAATATTTTAAGAAGCGTAAATCCTCATCCTATGACAAACATTATAGACAGGCCCACGGCAGCCAAATTAAAAAAAAAACAAAAACCAAGGACAAAAAAAGGAAAAAATAAAAGTAAAATAAAAAGGGGTATCTGGATGTTTATTTACAATTCTCTCCATAATAACTATATGATTAATTATTAATAAAGAAAAAAATCTTAAGCAACATTCATCGCTATCCCCTGATCACCAAAAAAATGTTTATATTACGTTAATGGTTGCTACAGCTAACATTAAAACATAAAATACCCATACATAATAATGATAAAAGTGTAAGCAATTAGCTTTGTAGAAAGCCATACACCGCAATACAAAATCACAGTGGGGAAAAAACAAACTATTCGGGCCATACAAGATCAAAAACTTACGAACACTAAAGCAAAGTCACTAACAAATATCTTGTATTTGTACATTGTGTTATATAATTAATTAGTTATTGTCGTTAATCAATAAACCTATAGGTCGACCTGTTGTATGCGAATGTGATTTTATTTAGAAAATTTATTGCAACAACCCAAATTTACATTCGAATAGACACACGTACGGACAGTTTGAGTTTTATATATAACATACAGTGTAAAATCTATGTAACGTCACTTGATATAAGGACGAAAATGACTTAATTGTCAGCGTCATGTGTACCAAAAATACTAACAAAATGAAAATCAAAAGCAAAAGATGTTTTTTTCATATTTAATACCTATTATTTTATTTCGTTTTATTATTAAGGTTTATTATTTATAAAATTTATACTAGATTGGTAATAATGTAAATTTATTATTTTTTCAGTCCATTCAACAACCACTGCAGTGTCGTTATGTAGAGTTTACGCTGTATTTTACTATATATATCTAGTGTATACGACCCGACATGCCCCTCAATACTTATACATAAGTGATAAGGCAATATTAAATCACGACTAAAAATTAAAAACAATAAGCGATTCATTAAATCTATGAAAGATGCACTCTTAATTATACATTTGTTAATACACTTAAATTAAAACCCAAAGTTCCGCAAAGTAAAACAACTTAATTATAAACAAACTTAAAATAGAATATTTGACTATCATAGGACCTACATCTACAATCTAGATATACGATGGTTATTTTTCCTAATAGTAATAATAATAATAGTTCTCAGTAAGATGAATAGTTCTCAATAAGTTAGACAAATGATACAGATAAAAAAGAATAAGAAAAATAAATATTTTTTTTTAAATTAATGCCAGTTCCACAAACGGGTCCAAAAATGACGAAAACTTATAAATTTACATCATGACACTTTGTTGTGCTAGACAGAATAAACCTATTATAAAATATCAAATTCGTTTCGTAATTACAAAAGTAATTTGCCTTTCGGAGTAAGCCATTAAAATCATATTACTACATGGCGCTTTAATTGAATATACACAGCTATTCAGTTACATTTTCTAATAAAATAATAAAAATATATTTAATCGACGTAAAATTGCATTTTTTTTTCATGATATTAATAATCATTATCAGTTTGATAGTCAAATAAGCTATTTAAAAAGACGCAAGCAAGATACTAGTTAGACTACAGTATAGCTTAGAGATCAATTGGTCTAGGCCATTAAATTTACAAATATATTTTAAATACGAAACGCGTCTCACAATTTGAAATCCTATTGTGACATTATTATATAAAATACATGTCAATTATTAAACATTCATAACGAAGTATGAAAATAAAAGTGTTATATGAGACACAGTGTAATTGTATGGAAAAAGCATTGTAAATAATAGACCAAAATAACCAAAGAAAGAAAAAAAGAAGGCAAGACATAATATTGATACACAATCCGACTAAAATGAAAGAACAGGATAACTAGCCGACAAAACTGGCATTTTGAATATTGGATACAATGCTTCGATACAAGTAGGTGAGTAAATAAAATAATAAAAAAAATCAAAGATATAAAAGATAAGTAAAATAATCGTCAGGCAGCTACAAGTCAGGACTAATGTGCTACATTTTATAAAACGGCGTTTAATTATATTATTATAATTTGTTGTCATTTAAAACATTACATTTGTAGAAATTTTTGAATAACCTATCAGTAAACATTAAAATTCCATAGATTATGGTACAAGCTATCGTATCGTCTAAAATATAAATTATATAGTAAACAACTAAAGCGAAATTATAGAAACACATAATTAAACGAAAATATTTTGAACGCTAACTGTTATATATAATTAATTATAATAATTTGATTATATATACAAAAATAGATAATTAATAAAAGAAACCAGTGCGATAAGTATATAACGTGGACCTGTCGGATTTGAACGGGGTACCCAGCAATAGTTTAACGCAAAACAACGTCCCACTAACTAATAGTAAAAAGAAAGTCGTAAATATTCCGCTTGATAGTATCAACAATTTTTTTCTATCTAATAAATGTACAGGATAACTTATAAATGTTTATTTCGTTTAAACTTTTAATAAGACTATTAAATATATTTTTTTCGTTTTATGTAGTACTGAAAATATTTAAACGGGATATGAACCTGCACTTAAATATTTTTCAATACTACGACCTATATTGAAGCTATAGAAACCACTGTCCGCAAAAAGCTTCATTTAATTTCACACAATTAACCAACTTTGAAAAAGATAAATTCGCAAGAATCGGTTATCGTGGAGTTATATTTCATTTTTTTTATTTAGTATAATATTGTATCTACAACTATACAATCCGTCACCACCTATACAAATAGAATATATCTACATAATGTTTAAAGTTAATATGATTAAATAGTTAATAAACACAGCATGTTTGTCGGTTTTATAGAAACCACTAAACTACGTGATATGGAACGTAAACATAAAAGTAATGAATCTCAATACCTAAATCAATAAATCAATATAATTGACGCGATGTCAAACTAAAGACTACTTATTATATAAATATACATCAATACACCAGTATATCAATACATTAATTAATTAACTAATTAATTAATAAAACAGTTTTTAATTTGGTAGAAACTCTAAAAACTATTAAACATATAAAATATTAGTAAATGCAACCTACACTCACCTCTCTCGTCTAACATAACCATATCATAGTAGTATCGTATCATGTACAAGTAAAATAAAAATAGAATTTTGTCACTACGCGTATACATATACTTAAAATACAACTTATTATCCTACATTAGTTAGAAAATAGGAAATAATAAAAACACAAAAAAACACATCTAATTTGTACACGATTATAGTAAAAAATACACATTGTCTCGTGTAATAATTAATAATGAGTGAAATTTTGGAAAAAACATCACTAACTACAAGCGACCCTTAAAGCTTCGGTTAGTGCTATAATATAACCACACCTATATTATAATATAATCAAATACAATAATGATAAGCGGTTTACACGACATATGCACGACAATTCAATAGATTTTTAATAATAATAATAATGTTAAAAGTCGTACAATTGCCATGTAAACCGCGTCTATAGGACGACACACGAGAACATTAAAACACGCGTTCAAAACACACTAGTCACAGTTTTGTAAATAAAATTGCAGTGTGAAGACGGTTCGGGTTCATTACTCGTTGGCCCTTATTGTCGAACTATCGAATATCCAACCATATACATTGATTCGTCAATAAGGGCCGCGAGTTGTGCGTTACGTAATAGTAATAAAAAACATTAAAACTCTTAGCGTCCAATATATATCGATATTATATAATCGATTGTGTATCGACACATTTACTATTCATAATCGATTTCGTTGAAACTGTTACAGTTATTTCGTATCGTCGTTTTGTTACAATAATCCCACATTCAATATCTCGGTATATATTCACTTGGCTTCAGTTCAATGGTCTATTTATAGCTTTACTAGTAGGCGAGGGCCTTAACTTCAATGATATATACCAGGGTGGTAGCACGGTGGTCAGTAGTAACATCTTTACTGGTGGTTAGTTCACTCGTGGTGGTGGTTGTAGTATCTTCAGTAACTATCTCTGGTGTTCAGTGGTTATCTCGCTGTGGTCTCAGTCGGTGTACCACAGGTGCTGCTGCGGGTGCTGCGGCACGAGGTACGTGGGCGAGTAGGGTTGCAGGTAGGGCAGGCGTGTGCTGCCGTGGTGGGCGGGCGGAGGCCCAGTGACTCCGCTCACTCCGCTTACTCCGCTTACCCCACCGCTGAAGAAGAACAGATTAATAGAGATATATAATTATTAGCTTTTGTCCGTAATTTTTTACCCCACGGTCAAATAAAGTAATGACTAAGAATCGTGTATTACATATTTAAATGCTCAAGATTATTTTGAAAGCAGGTATAATACATTGAAAAAGTGATGTTATAAAATGTACATTAAAGGACTCCTTAATAAATAGATGTCAGTTATTAAAATTTATTATTATGTTGGTTACTACATCCTCGAGATCAGCGCGTTCAGACAGAAACTCCTCGGTTTTAAAATTAATACAAATATAATAGATTAAAAATTAAATTGTGTTTATTTTCGTGTAATTCTCATCAAAGAAGTACAATTGTTCTAAGCCTATTATAACCTAAATAATTTTGTGTACTTTTTTATTATTTACTATATTATCAATTCGTGTCGCTAATAAAAAAAATGTGCTGTAAAATACGATAAATATCAACCAATTAACGAACATGTCTCAACTTACGTATGGTAATGATAAGTGGGCACATACAACGGCGGGGGCAGGTAACCGGGAGACACGCCGCCCGGGGACAGCACTCCGCCGCCCGCGCCCACGCCCACACCTACCCCACCCACCACGCCGCCAACTGCGCTCACTGTGCCCACCCCACCCGTGGCGTGACCGCTGCTCACACTGCTTCTGGGAGAAACGAAGGGTTAGTTA
>FAPP01008759.1:0-11725 GCA_001485965.1 Heliconius ismenius | reverse complement strand
GTAGTTGAAACTGTAGTTTCATTTAAAGTGGCGCTGACACTTCCACCCTGTATATCAAAGCTCCCGCCAGACATATAATTCAAAAGACTTTCTCGTATATTTATATAGAAAACTCAATCAAGATAGCTGTTTGTCGGTTGCGGTTGTTTACATAGTGTGGCTAATTTATAACATTTCTGTCTGTACAGATTGCGGGACTTCGCTTCGTATTTTTGATAAATCAAGACTTGATCAGCGCCATCAGACAAGAAGCGGTCAAAGTGAACATACCTGTATAAGTTAAAATAAATAAAAGGTTAAATTGTAAACAAAAGACTTTTCTTTAGAACACATTTATTTGGTCAATTTTAAAACAATTGTCGAAACTAGGTACCACTCAAAATTTTCCCTTTAAAATCAACCTCCGCACACAATGTAGGACTGCGTTAAACACTCACGTGCGTTACTGGCATAACAAGATATGCATAACTTTAACGACAAAACAAATACTTAGTTTTAATTAAAACTAGGTTTAACCGTAACCCTTAATTGAAAGTGCTTTAACCACAGTAAAATATTTATACAATAACAAAATTCCAACATGTGCGAAACAACAATCCACTCGAGGTGCGTTTCAATCATACAAATTAAACAAAAATATCATGACTTGTATGATTGGAGACATCGGCCCTAACGTAAACGTAACGTAAACGTAACGTAAACAAAAAATAATCTTTAGAGTACTCCGAGTACGAAAAAATGTGACGATTTGCATATTATTACAATACACGTTCTAAATATAAATATAATATATCAACACTAATAAAATATGTTTTACGTCACCGATAGTTAGTTATCTTTGTACATTAAAATAACTTCGCTTATAAACACCCATCTTATTAGTATATAAAATCTAACATAAATTAAACAGTCCAATTATTTATAAATATACAAATATTTTTGAAATAAATCTATACTTAACTAAGAGCTATTTTACGCTTATTTGGTACACTATGAAGGCAACACTTGCACATAAAAGCACATTTTTGGTATATTTAAATAACACCCTGTATACAATATAAAAATAGTATTTAATAGAAATATGGTCGCGGCGCGATTGCACCTAGGCTGTTAACAGGTCATCTTGAGATCACTAGACTTTCAGGACTTTATGTTGAAATTTTACACTGCTAAATAAAGAAGTGCAAATTTTATTTCTATTATTCCTACACATTAACAAGCTATAAATATAATATTCAATGAGCAATTTCATCATTTAAATATTCACTTTCGAAAACAAATAAAATGTAAATATCTATTATTATTAAAGGTGCTAAAAAAGATTGGAAGTTTTAGTGTTCAAAGGCACTAACACCGCTAATGATTTTATGTCCTCCAACCTGCAGACACTTTAATAATAGTTTTGTATATTTATTTAGGTAATATCATCAAACAGAGGCACTTGTGTTTCTTTATAATGTTATATATCGCGTGTAAACGGTTCCAATATCATCATAATTATAGGTTATTCCTAAAATGTATATATTTAGTGTATGTTTTAAATATCATATTTCTCAAAAGTTTATACCACACTGTCAAAGGCTAAAATCGTCATCTATAATAAAATGAATTAAATAGCTTTAACCAATTTGGACCTGTGCGGATGTTTGTACTTTTAACTGATTACAATAATAACGTGCTTAAAGTTACATGAGCAATAGAAAACACCATAAACAATGATTATATATACATGGAATGGACAATAACGCTTTCAAATAAACTAACAACAAAACTCTCCGCGAATGTCACAAAGCTTGGAACAGGTTTTCAATGACATATCAAATATAATATATAAATTATCTAACGTAAATACAATTTGTCTTATCTATTTACAATTTGAAAATACATACTACACGATAAGATTTTAAAAATAAACAAAATTAATACTCTTTATGGCTGCCTAGTAAGTGCGTTAACTACTAAGATACATATTTTATTAACGTAACAATAAAAATAACATGAAATTAATAAAATAAACTAAATGAATTTATTTTTTTAAATGATAAATAAATTTGGAATGACACAGTATTAAATAACAATAATAGAATTTTAAACAAGTTAACAATACACAGATCTACTAAGATTGCGTATTTTGCGTACTTGTAACTATAATATAATAACAATATATAACTTATCACTTTGTATTCAATTTTGGCTTCGATATATTTTAATGTTAACTTTTACATAATATTAAATAAAACTAAGTAGTTAACTTACAAAGGTAACTATAGATATAGTCTTTGATGCTAATAAAGGAATGTTATCTATAAAGGAGCATAAGACCATTACATGGTGGGTTTTGAAGGAAAACTACAAAGTCGCCTGAGTGACGCCTGTACCAAGGAACTGCATGAATATAAATTTTAAAACTAATTATGCTTTAGTCTTATTGTATACTTTAGGTTACCATTATTACAACTGCTTGAATTTGGCTGAGAAATTACAAAATTCGCGTTATATATCGATTTATACTTTTTAAATTTTTCAGCTAATACATACGTTTTCTTTCTGTGACAATACACAGCTCTAATTTTGTTTTTAACGGCCATTCTATCAATAAAATTATTTTTCTCTATGAATACCCACGGCTGCCATTTTCTACCAGTCAAATCTGGGTTATACGCTTCAGTATTACTGAAGTTATTGGTGCTAGCATAGTGTGCCCCGTTTTCATTTTTTTTAATAATAACTTTCGGTATCACGTTTTTACTTTTTTTAATTTTGTTTTTATGCTTTTTAAATTGGATTTCGTCTATACTTTTAAGAACATCTTCAAATTTTGGCTTTTGCTTTTTTGACATCGTCTCTTTATGATTTTTCTCATTAATCTTAATCACAATATCATCTATCTTTGGTACTACTTTGGACGTTTTCAAATGCTTTAGAGAATTAAGGCGATGTTCTGGTAGAGGAAGCTTAATTTTAAGATCACGTATAGTGTTTTTTAGTGGTGGTATATATTTTTGAGCCGCTTTTGTAATTAAAGTTCGTGAAGATCTAAAATTGGAATTATAGTTTCGATATTCTTTTTTTTCAGTTAGTTTATAACTCAATTTGTTCACATTCCCAGTGGTAAATTCATTAATTTGCGACATTCTAGAGCCATTATAATTAGTAATTTTTAGTAAAATGCTCGAATTTTTTTCTTCTGAAGTCGTAGAAGATACCTCTGGTGAACTCGAGTAGGAATAGTTAGAAGTATCTTTTTTCATATCGATTAATAAACTTTCATCAGGTGATTGGCATGAAAGCGTTGTGTATTTTTTTTCTCTCTCACTTTCTTCATTGAGTAATTTTCTATACTCATGATTTTCATCAGTACCGGAATAAATATTTCGGCTAACATAAACATCATCTAATTCTACATTTTCTGCTATATTTTCTTTTTCGTCCATTATTTCAGAACTGTCATAAGACGGTTTGTTGAGATTTAATTCTGCAGATATACGATCTGTTTCAACATCATTATCCAACTGCTTTGGTGATCCGTCTTCATCGTTATTACGAGATTCATTAAACAAAAGAGTTTTGTTAACATCCATCTGCGGTGTTCTACGCAATGTTTCAAGTACATTGTCACACATTGTAGTACCATAGATATTTTTAACTTTATTTAAACTATCTCTATCAAAATGTAAAAGTGATTCATCGTTAACAATTTCACTCGATAAATCATACTCTTTTCGAGATTCTTCAATCATCTCAAAGTCTTCTATAACCTCTTCTGAAACTACTGTTTCTATACATGCCACATCTTCTACCCATGACTCTTCTAAGGATTTTTCTGTAGAATATATGGAATCGGAATATACACATTCGATATGTTCATTTGAATCTAGATCATTTGTTATTGTAACATCCGTTCGATCTATAGTTTCACTTTTCGTTATATTTAAGTCTTCTGACATTTCAGATATATATATTTTATCAGATTCTTCGTTACCTTCTGCTATTATTAAATCATTATCTATGACGATATACAAACTATTATCGTTATAAAATGTTGATACAGAATTCCTTCTATTATTTTGAATTATATTACAAATATCTTCTGAAATAATATGGGGTTCTATAAAATCATCTATGCCTTTTTTGCGCTTGTTTGGTGTTGATTTTAATTCTTCATCTTTATAATCGTATATGGCAGATTCTGATACACAACGTTTTAGAGTATTTCTTCGATAAATAGAGGGACAATTATTACATAACAAATTAATAAAATTGTCTTTCTCAGTGCTTTCAAGATCATGAGATAAATCGACAGTCAAAGGATTACTTTTAGACTCAGTGGAGTTTTTGGTAATTGTGTCTTGTTTCTCACTTATATTATTGTCGTAAGAAAGTAAAATATTGCTGTCAATACCAGACTCGTTATTTGTATGTTCGACATTATTTTCTTCAACTGTAGATGGCATTAAATTCACTTCAGTTTGTATTTCTTTTTGTATAAAGGGTGTACTTCTACAATACCCTTCATTGAATAAATGTAATTTTTGTATCCATGGGGAGTAATGTTCTTTATAAACACGTAAGGTAGGGGTAATTTTATTAGCAGCAACGCGTAGCATTAAACTTGAACTATTCTCCATTTTGATATCTAAAGATTCAAGATTCTCTTGAGAGTGTTGAGGACATGATGATACGTTTGTGTCAGTAAATTCATGAATGATTTCTTCCTTGGTTTTATTTATTTCTATTTCATGACTTTTTGTAGCATTAAGAGTGTAATCAGTATTTTTTAAAATTTCTTCATTAAATATTTCCTTCGCTAGAAAATCTTGAGTAATAAACATGTATTTATCGTTTTGGACTGCATCTTGTACAGGATTGCATGATACATTGTCAGTATTGCCATTACTTTCTAAATTTGATTCGTTTCCAATGACAAAAATTTCGCTTTGTATTTGCGCGGTATTTTCTTCGTCCTTATAACAAATAGGGTCAATAACTTTAATGTTATTATCAGCTACAATATCCAGTTTTATTTGGTTATCATTAAATTTCGTATTTGAATTTTGTGTATAAACGATATCTTTTGTATCAACTTTTTCTTCATTAATGTCGATATCTGATTTTGATATATCTATTATATTTTCATCTTTTGGTATCCTGTCTTCTTGATTAAGTTTGCTACTGTCGGTTAACAAAGTGTCGTTTTCAATTGTATCATTAGTTGCATCGATATCAGATACAAATTTGTTTTTTATTGTACTTTCTTTACCGTAAATTTCATTAATATCGTGTGACAAATTTATTTCTTCCAAAATATCATTTTCTAATTCATGCGAACTTGTAAGATTTATATTGTTACTTGAAAAGTGTTCTTCCTCAAGAGAAATGTAACTACATATTTGTTTATTTTCTGCAATTTTATCATCGGTTTCAATTTTCTTTTCTGCTATTGTATTTAATTCTAATTCTATTTTTTCTACATTATCTGCACTTATGTTACTTTCGTTATTAACATAAGTATCAGAGTTAAGCAAGTCGTTATTATCATCTATTTCTTTTTCTGAATTAATTTGCTCTTGTAGGAAGTCTTTTCGATTATTTTCCAGAAAAGTGTTTTCTCGTATGACAGACGTATCATTTTCTTTACTTTTACTATTTTCGACTTTAAAAATGTCTAATTCAGATGTTAATTCCTTTATCACAGGAATATTATTTTCTTCAACTGATTTAGATTGTAAATATTCATTTACCTCAAATGGACATTCCAAGGATTCTCTATGTAAGCTTTCTTTTTCGACAAAGTTAAACACAGTTTCTTTTTCTTTATTATACATAGTAGAAGTAGGTTCATTTTTTGTATTATCTTTATGATCAAATGCCTCTTGGCAATCAAATTGAGAGTCAATTTTTCTTGACTTTTCACTAGTGTCAACTATTTGGTCGCAAGACGCTTCATTTGCTTCATCACTTTTGCTTAAACTGAAGTCAATAGCCGTTTCGAACAACAAATTACACACATCGCTTTCTGTTTCTGGTCGTTTTTGTGATTTTTGTTCTATCGCATGGCATTGACGATTATTAAAGTTTTCTTCAACAATGTCTGGGACAGAATTTTCAGATAAATTTTCGTGTAATTTAATATTATCAGGATTTTTTATAATAACACTATCAATTCGTTGATGGACTGGATCTATTAAATCACTTGCATTCAAATTTTCTTCTTTTGTTATAATTTCACATTTCTTATTTTTGCGATATTTACTTAATTTAGAAGGTTCTTTCTCAATATTATGACAAAAAGCTATTGGAGGCGATAAAATATTCTGTTGAAAGATATTGTTATCACGTTCTGTATTTACTTCTATATCAAGCCGTGGGAGATCTTTCGCAGGTACTGTTTCAGATTCAATTTTGTTAGCGGTCATAAATTGTTGATTAATTTCAGGAAAGTTAAGCTCTATATCATTGTCCAAACGAGGCAACGATGCTAAAGAAATGCCAGAAGTAGTATTAAAATCTTGTACATTATAATTATTAGGTTTACTTAAATTTGGGTAACTATTAAGTGAGTATTGATTATTAATCATATTATAATTGGTAAGTTTATTATGATCATTCAAAGAATTTGGTGTTTTATTTCCATTGCTGGTTGATAACATTGGAGATTTACATACTGTTGGATTAGTAACTTTTTCTATTATTCGCTCTCCCAATATATTGTGCACTGGAGTCGCAACTTCAACATTTAACATTTCTGGACTACAAGGCTTTATTTCAAAATTACAACCAACTTCTTTATGTATTACAGATTGGCTTATTTTTGCTTCAACATCAAGAGGTGATAACGGCCGGGGCAATTTAGAATTCTCTTTGTCAAATCTTTTTGATATAAAGTTGTGTTCTTTAGGTAGCAAGTGTTTGTTTTGAGTAAAATGGTTATTTGTGTTAGAAGATTCTACAAGCTTCTCATATTGGTTAAGTATTTCAATACTGTTATATCCTTTAATATTTTCTGGTAGCTTTGAAATTTTTTGAATATGTTCATATTTACTTAATTCTTCACTAGGAACATTAACTAATCCGAGAACGTAAAGTTGCTCTTGATTGTTAACTTGCTCAGATGGAACCACCAAATTATTATTGTTAATCTGAATTTGTGAAACATCTTTAGTTGGTTCATTTATTTCATCTTCGCCTTCATTCCACATTTGTAAAAATTGTCTAACATCAAGGTTCTTCTTGTTTGAAGTATTAAATTTATTTTTCTGATTCTGAGATATATGATCATTTGTATGAAATGATTTATTTAAAGTTCCATATTTCTCCCGCCTTCTGTAAAAGTCATTAGGTAGTGGAACATGACCAGAATCTAAACTCCTTACACTAGTTGTAGAGGACTGGCTTACATATCCACAATCTTCTTGAGACATATTCATGGTATGTATTGTGTCAATACTAGTGTTTGAATCAGAAGGAGAAATAGCTATGGCATTTGGTGAAAATTGTAAGGGAAGCCTCTGTAGTGAATAGTTTAAATTCATTGATTGATCTACATTTCTATAGTGAATATTATACTCATAAGGTTTGATATGAGGGTTATCCCTCCGATACATTTGGTGTTGAGGCATTGTATGCATATTTAATGTAGAATGATTAGGTAAAACCATTTCACTTCTTATATGGTTCATGTCATTATAATACATATTCTCTGGTGTAGGATAAGTTTTACGAGTAGGTTCTAAATCAAGGTATATTTTGTTATTAGAATCAAATGTTAAATGTTGATTTACTGTCATTGGCTTTGAAGCAATATCAGTAAAAGGTTTGTTTTGCACACAGTTCCCTGATAGAGGGCCATATGGGGGTGGTACTATTTGATTACGAAATGGTGCATTCAAATTATTATGATTAGGTCTTTGATAACTTTCTGCAAAAGGATCATGAATTCTTCTCTCTAAGTATTTTAGCTGAGGATAAACAGGATAAGGATGACCATGTAATGGCTTTTGTAAATCAAATTTATGTGGTGGGATAGGTGGGACAGGTGGATGAAATGTATTTTGGTAATTATTAATATAGTCATACCTCATCTGTTGATGCTTATCTTTAAGTGGAGGATATGGTTTAAACCTGATGTTGGCTTCTTGATATAATCGCTCTGGATATGCTTGAGTTGCATCTTCATGGTGACTCCTAAGAGGCCTTGTCAGCATCATAGGCCTGGGACCACAATTAGTATATTCTGAATATTGGTAATACTCAGAAGCACCATAAAGTTTTGGAGGCCGAATGTTAACAGGAGTAGGCCAACCATAAGGTGGAACACTTCTACTAAAAGAGGGATTAACACTAGACATGGGAATGTCTGAATTCCTAACACTTTTTTGATCATTATTCACAGTATTTAAATTATAAGGCACATCACAGTATTTAGCCTCTTGAGGCATATTTAATTTAGAGTTTTTTAGATTAGAATCATCACTATTTTTCACAGAACTGTATATAGGTGAAACCATGATCCGCTGCATATTTTCTTGGAATGTTTGTCGTGGTGATATGTTTCTGGTGGGGTGGTACTCATTTGGTTTGGTCGGGTAATCAGGCGGTTGACGGTAAACATTTTCTGGATACGGCCAAGGTTCCACTGACGGTTTTTTCAAGTGGAAATCTCCCGTTGCATGTGACAGCACTCTATCAGGGCCAATGATAGCACACGGCCGTATGATCGACGCATCCACTTTGCCAATGGAACTCGGTCCAATATCGTTATATGATTTATTTTTACCTTCTGATAGCGTTGAACTGCTGTGGGCATATTTTGAGTTGTCATCATTAACGTTTACAGTCAGAGACGAATTTCTTAATTCTTTAGGATCCATATTTAACTATTTTTGAATAAGTTATAAGCTGTTTTGGTTTCATTTTTTAAGTATTTTGTTGTATCTCATAATAGGTGAACCTCCAAGAACCCAATACAGCGCCCATTCTGAAATATAAACAAAATATCAAACATCAGAGGTGACAACTGTCAAAACACTGTGCCACATAGACCATATGTTATTGAAAAATAAATATTTCACTAAAACATTTTTTTGGATATGATTTGTAACAAACTTACCCGCAGTATATATTAAAAAACCAAAAACATCAATATTATTTCCTTGGAGACACCGATTTATTACGTTCCTACACCGTCGACTTCCTGAGGTGTAAGTGTTGTCTATATAAAAAAATAAGTACAGATAATGTGTGATAAGGCAAGTAGTTTAATTAATATGTAAAATTTTATATATATTTTAGAATGTGATAGTTGTCAAATAAATCAAATAAAAGAAAAATAAAAAGTTCTCATTATTTTGTTTTAAAGTGAAAAAATATTTATACATATTACATTATGATTATCTGGATTCTAGCATATGTTAATGTCAATTAACATTTCACCGAGGTGCATCTTTATTCTATAATCAATGTCAAATGTCAATTGTCAATTTCTGTTTTAAATCTGTACGTCGATATTTACTAAATTTTAAATAACATCTAAAAATTATACCCAAATATGAGATATATATCATTTAGTTTAATATTAACTTTAATTTTTGCTGGATACATTATAAATACAATTTGGACTTTAGCTGAAATTTTTATACCACCGGAATGCAATCGTGGCGATCGATGCTTTGCAAATTATTTATCCACAAATCCAAAACAGCACCTAGTTTTATATACTTCAGTTAAAGAACATCCTTATCGAAATGGAATGTATGAAGGTTCTGTAAATAAAGTACATACACTACTGAACTTCGATTACAAGAATCCGGCAACTATGTAAGTGTAACAGATAGTTTGCATACATTTAATTTTTGTAATTGAAAAGTCATGTCATATTTATTATATTTCAGAGTTGTGACATTAACAATTCCAAGAACGACTCGTAACAATGGAACATTGTTTATGCATGCTGTTTTACTTGATGAAAAGCGACTCTATGATAACTTTATTGATATATTCCGTAACGAAGCTGTCCATTCATTTAGCTTAGTAACTCATATTGAACCTCAGGCAGCTACTTTTAACCTACTTCAATCTAATGTATGTATTTCATCAAAATAATGATACTTAGTAAATATTGAAGGTATTTAATTTATAATTAAACTTATGTCTTTTTATGTTCCACTTTTGCAGAATAAAAATGATGATATGAGTAAAAAAAAACATATAAAGCCATATGCTCATATATCTACAAATGCACCATTGTCTATTTTAATAGACAATTTAAACATACCATTGCATAAGATTCCTGGAGAGCTATATCCATACATGAGGTAATATTATAAAAAAGTCTACATTTTTTTTGCTTAATGCTGTATTCAGCATAAATATAGGGCTTACAGAGGGAGCCTAGTCATAAGACAGTCCTTTCCTCATGAACTTACAAATTTATGAAATATTGTGTTGATTTGCAGAACCCAACACCACTCTTTGTCTTGTTGCAAGAGTAAAGAAGTCTAATCAACAATAATTGTTTTTAATGTTAGTTATGGGTTAGTGGCAGCACTTATATTAACAAATCTATATATAATTTTCTGTTTACAGAATCCGTGATGAAAAATTTCTTCCAATTCTACAACATAATGTATTAAAATCACGTTTGGCTAATCTACAATTATTGAATAGTGGTACTACTGAAATCAATGTTACTGTAAATGTATCACCAGCATCTTATGGATCATTGCGGTTGGCATTACATGTGCGGTTAGCCTTACAGCAATTGTACTCATTGGGATTCACATACAAGGATATTGATGATGTCAAAGGAATTTTTGCTGATACTAATTTATATTTGTTGTCTGCGACTGTGCTCATTGCTAGTTGTCATGTAAGTATTTTTTTTGTAAGCCATCTGTAAATTATATCACATATTAAATGTGGGAGGGGCGTGACAAAGAGAGACATCATTTGAGTAGGGTTCTAAATTTCATGATATGTAACATTGCAATATGTGATGTCATATTAGGCAAATGAAGTCACAAATATAGCTAGTTTTGAGAAGAACAGGATCAAATAATCAAAATTTGTGTCATGTTTTAGTTGCCAGTTTTTCTTACCAGTCACCTCTGCTTATTGTACATTATGACCATATGCTGATGATGACATTATAAAATGTTCATGATTTAATTATATAGTCTATGATTAAACGAAATCGTTTATTACAATGATATTACCACAACATAAGTAAACTGATTTTACATAGCACATTAAGATTTTAACAAATTGATACATCTTATTCGTTTGGCAGAATGTGGGGAACTGAGTGTCTTAACACTAGGTTCCCTCTGCCTTCCCTGCTGTGTCCCGCACATAGTGTGAAGCTGATACATCTTAAGATAATTATAAATATTATTTCAGTTACTATTTGATTTCTTGGCATTCAAGAACGATGTGTCGTTCTGGCGGCGTAAGAAGTCTCTCGCGGGTCTCTCAGCTAGGACTATATTTTGGCGTGCTTTCTCCCAATCAGTTATATTTTTCTATTTAATGGATCAACAGACGTCACTTTTAGTTCTAATCCCAGCTGGTGTTAGTGCTGTGATTGAGGTAATTTGATTTTTATATATATAGATATATACATTTTTTTACTTATTATTTCTTGGAAATCTTTCCGCAAAGAAGTTCTGGTTTGAGTCCTGCGTTCCTCAGTATGAAAAAAAATTCACATACAGGGTGAGTCATATTG
>FAPP01008758.1:0-12339 GCA_001485965.1 Heliconius ismenius | reverse complement strand
AATTCTGGTTTAGTTATAATAATAAAATTATTATAACTAAACCAGAATTATCTAAGACGAGATAACAATTTACATTCGCACTGTGTCAGCTTTTTTTTATATTTGGCATTTCCGATCCTCTCGCGTCAAAAACATTTGTTAATCATATATGCAGGAACTGTTAATCGTAGATGTCTTCATGCCTTTTAGGAATATCCGCTAAAACAGGATGCTTTTTTTAATACGCTTGTATACAAGAAATACAGCTAATAAATTATATGATTTGAGCCCTTTTTATAAATAATATTTAGATTCTTATATTTATGTCTTAAAAATTAGAAAACAGTCGCTAACGCAATGCGGGAGAATATTGAAGTGTTTTTTTCTCTGTATATATGATGAGTAGATAAAGGTATATTTTAGATTATTTGATGATAGTTGTGTCATTATGTTAAGCATACGAGTAAGTTACATTGTAGACTGTCAACAAAAATAACAAAAGTAGGTACAGGCCAAGGCTGCAGAACAAAAAAATTAGAATAAACATTGTCGAGTAAAGTACACGCTTTGACGAAATACCTAACTCAAACTCAAGGTATGCCAAGTTTTTTACGTTAAAATGTTTATTTTACATACTTATTTATCTTAAGTGAAACAAAACTTTAGGTTAGTCGTGGCACGAGCGGGCGCACAAGCGTGTTACTGTAAACGTGACAGTTTGTAGGTTCGAATTCCACTCGAGGAAATGAAATATTTAATATTTTCGTTTCTTCGCTCCTGATGTTGTCTCGAAGCGCGGCGTTGAGTTTCGTCACTCAACACGTAATGCCTCCAAAATTAGCCTGATATCACATATAAAAAGGTCATAACATTCCTCTCAAAGAACCAATATTAAAGGGAGGATTATAAAACAAGTGAAAATTATATCCAGACCGATCGTACTCTGAGTCAGCGTCGACGATTTTAGCTTTTAAGCTCCATTTGTGGCTAATAAAAAAAAAAGAATACCCGCTTAAAGACGTCGTTGTCAAAGGCGCGCTGATGTCACCGCTTCCGATCGATGGCGGTAAGTCGGTACCGCCACGTGGCCAGTAACGAGTGAGCTTTTTTTGTGTTACTATTATTTCTTTATTTGCTGTTTTTTGTTTAGGTATTTCTTTTCTTATTTATTTGGAAGTAAGTAAAAGTGAAATTATTAGGCAATTCAGCTTAAGTTATATTAATAAGCCTAGGAGGCTAACTGTAAAACATCATAAGCGGTGGTCCCGGGTTCAATTTACATTCGTATTTATTGTTTTCAGTTCTCGCTCGACAAAGCGATTTCAAGTTCTGCTCTCAGCACACAATGTCTCAAAAATTAGGCAGAAAGTGAGTGACTGAGTGTGCTATATATAGGATACAAAAAAATCTGAAATGAACGTTGGTATATCAATGACACGTTTCAAATACACGCAATGTCTTCATCACATTTATAGATTTGTTTATGTAATCTGTCTAGTCAAAGGGCATCCGTGAATAATTCTGACGGATAGTATAATGGGTTAGGCACGGTGGCCGTTGGAGGGACAGATAACGATAATTTATAGTCCATCCGGTCCAACAGTGACGCTTCCTTCCGCCCGCTTTGTCACGCTGGGAAAAACAAATGAAAAAATATATTTTGTCGTTAGTTTCTAATGGAAATTTCATGCGGAAGCTCGTGGTTTTTTTTTTGTAATTTAATCAACTTCACGCTGTATCCCCCCAAACACAAAATAAACTGAGGGAACCTAGTGGCAGTCTTAAAATTATATTACTCCGTTTTCCATTTTCCGCCGAATTCTGTAGGCATTGCGTGTTGAGCGACGGAATTCAACGCCGCTCGACATCAGAATGAAGGTATGAAAATTTTTATATTCAGATATATTAGTATTGCTAGTAAAATTTGTTAATAGTATTGGAAACATAGTTAAGAGTCTTTTGCTTATCAATGTCTGTCTAAACAGAGCCGTCAACGTTGAATCGTGTAACCTTGCTCCTAACTTTAACATTTCCTCGAGTGTAATTCGAATATACATCGAATAACATTTATGTTATAGTGTACATTCTATAATATGGTATAAATATTTATATGCTTGTCAATTAATGTCTTTATTTTAATTCTTTTACATCACCCATCACTAATTTAACGGGAAAACATGCTTCATACACACTTCCACGGAACTGTTATATTCATAAACCATTAAAAACGCAGTTTCCTCGCGGAAAAGTCAAGAAAAGTCAATTTTCCAGTAATTTAGTGTTGTCACTAGAAACTCCGTGCGCTACTTAGCCGAGTTCCAGTGAACTTTATTATTCAATGAGTTACACTATTTGCATCTAAAGCACTCGCACGGTGCGCTTCCAGATACTGATTATGTAGATGCAATAAAACTTTGCAGCGGAGGAAAAACACCTTCACATGTGATGGTAACTAAGATTGGCAGGTGTTTGTGAGTCGTTAATGTAATCTGGGATGAGTAGATGGATTTAATGAAAGCTAAGTTGTACAAGAGTGGCTATATTCGCGACAAGTTGTGGGTTCGATCTCCACTCGAGGAAATCAAATAGTTAATATTTTCATTTCCTCGCTCTGGTAACGTGGCTAAACGGCATTTAGTTCCGCAAGTGAGGAACAGAAATGTCTTAATGGGAACGGAGTGTAACACTAGGTTCCCAGGCTCCCTCATCCTACCCTGCTATGTGAGCGGGATACAGCGTGAAGCTGAAATAAATGGCATACTTCAAAATCATATTTTAATCAACGTTTTGAATTTTATTTACGTTTAATAAAATCTAGAACAGAATGAAGTTTGAAAAATATTATTTTCTGCGGACCGGTATGACACATAGCGGCGATAGCTTCCATTTAATAGGCAATATTTGTATTTTATTTAAATAGTAGTAGTCTCAGTAAAAGATTTTGCTTGCGACTTGTTGAATTTATTTCGTTTATGCTTAAATTACATAACAACTGATTAATTTAATTAAATTGTGCATTTTTATTACGTTTTAATTAAATTAAATCGAGACTGACATTTTATATTCAAATCACCTATAAAAAACCAACACGCATCTACTTGGTAATCTGTAAAGTATAAAACATTCTTGTAATCAATAAAATATAAAATGCCAGTTAGAATAAAGAAAACAGAACAATAGTTAGATATTTATTGTAATTCCAAGAGCGAAGCGACGCTCTATCCGCAGGTGAAAAATAACATAAAATAAATAATATTAACGCAATTGTTCTCCGGATTAACGATGGTAGGTGTTGAATGATAATTGCGTTTTTTGTCGATTAAATTCCTTGTAGCTTAGCTTGGTATGCAAATTGTAATGAAGACGTAACCTCGCATATAAATTATAGTTAAGTTAGTGATCGATCTTTTGGTTATTTTTAAGTTTTACGCTATATCCATGCAGCTATAGCATATGGCAGGGAAGGCAGCAGAAACCTAGTGTTAAGGCTCTCCTAAGAATTTCCGCTGAAGTAACGGAACACTGTGTGTTGAGTGGCACCTAATGCCCTGCTTTTTCATATTACAGAGCAAGTAACTGTAAATGAATAATATAGTCACTGCTCCGAGTGAGAATCGAATCCACAACCGTCAGAACCTCAAACAGCAAACTCCAGTAACTACCAATACCTTTACTTCTATACTTATATTATAAATATTGTGGAGTTTGTTTGGTTAAACACTGATTGGGTCTACTAATCTCAGGAACTATTACTTTGGATTGAAAAAGAATTTTCTGTATTGAATAAACCATTTAACGAGGAATAGGCTATATTATACTACGTTTACATTTTTGGATGTAATCCATTGTCGTCTGTATCATGTTTCCTACACAAATCTTGGTTATTTCCACTTAGATACTACAAAAGCGAAGCTGCAGTCAAAAGGATAGGACATATTGCAAAATTATAACACCAGGGCAATTACATTCAATGACATGTTGTTAATTGGTAACTTACGGCTTCATTTCTACAATATAAGGTAATCAGGGATTAGCTTTTCACCATACAAGATATATGTATATATATATAACGCCCTACTCTACTTAGCTCTAATAAGATTTATACGCGATCAAATGTGCCCTATTACACAAATACCGGCTTTGTCGCGCGTGAGTTGTGCGGTACATGGGTTTCGTTTTAGAATTATATTGATGTAAATGATCGATTGAATTCTATTAATAGTATTTTCTTTTTTGGACAATTTTTTGTATGCACTTATATTTGTTTTGTTCTTCCATTCATTATTTATGTTATTTTCATACAGTACATTTTTTTTCAACATTTTGTTTAATAACCTATTATTAATAATTTAATATTGAAACAAATAGCTTACAAAATGTTTTGTTGTTAATATTTAATATCTGTTTGGTAATTCCGATTTCCCTTGTCGGAGCTATTTAATTTCTTGGAATTACTAAATTATAAACTGAATACTGTATTTCTATAATTACAATATTTATAGCATTAATTACTTATGACATAACCTGGTGATTGCAATTATTATAATATATTTTAATTTGTATGAGTCACTAAAAAAGAGGAAATTCTCTGTCGCAAATTGCATAAACACATACTACTAAAGCAATATGATCAAGCATATTTGATGTTCCTATTTCCGTGGAATTTTTTTTCTTATCCTATAATTCAATCTAAATCCATTTAGTAGTTTTTGCGTGAAAGAGGAACAAACATCCATCGTCACTAACTTTCACTATTTGTTTTACTAGTAGGATTTATAATATTAGTAGGATATTAAAAAATTATGATTTATACCTTATATTTCGTCTCTCTCTGTTATTCCAGGGGCATCAACAGACCCGTCCACGTTGAAGATCCACCTCCCAAACGGAGGTTTCAACGTGGTGAGGGCATCAGCCGACGAGGATGTGCGTTCTGTGCTGCGATGTCTCGCCGTGAGACTAGCGGCAGGGGAGCGGGTGTACGCTTCGTGCTACGCGTTGAGGGCGAGGAGGCTTACTACTGGAAAGGTGAGCAGATAATTCGGGGAAAATATAATATAAAAATGTTTTTAATTTTTATATTAATTGTTAAGGGGACTGTAGTATGATACAATCATTCACGTCTTAATTGCACAATAATTATGTAATTTCTTGATTAAGCCTAGCTATGATATCGCTAATACTTTGTAAATTAATAGAATTAATTAAATATAATTATTCAACTTTACAATAAATTACGTAGTTTATTTTTTTAGCTTCAAGTGTTATACTAAGCGGGATCACGAGAGAGATTGGGGAAAACTCTACCGTCAGTGCATACCTATTTCGTCTCGTCCATTGTTCGACCAACCTCTTAATACGTGCCCTCTGAGAGGTCCTCATGTTTTTTACGTGACACTTCTCTAGTATCATTGATACTGTGTTCCCAACAGTCAACTGAGGTCTCCCTATGCCTCTCATTTAGGTATTTATACGTCTCTTTAATCATCAGATACGATGGATCCACCAAGACACGCCGGTGTCAGAGCTGATAACGAAGTGGCCAGCCTCCGAGTGGCGGCTGGAGCTGCGCGTTCGCTACCTGCCCGCCAACCTGCGCGACTTGTGCGACTCGGACCGTGTCACCTTCCATTATTATTATGATCAGGTTAGTAGTGGGTTCTTTTTCATGTATTTTTATTTGATAGGGTAGAAAAAAAGTGTTTAATTTTATGGCTATAATGATGATGCAAATAGTTATAGATTCATTAATTAATAAATAGGTTTGTGAAAGAATAAAATAATGAAACTTATAGCGCCATACTCAATTTTTTTTATTTTGGGTTGCCTGCCCACATTTGTGGTGCAAATATGTAATTGTTTTAAAACAAACCAAATAAAGAAATTAAACGTAACAATTACATTCACGTTTATCAAGTATATTGAGATAATAACTAGCCCACGTTAAAATCTGTCATCACCATAACCCATACTTGCATAGATTCTCAATGTCTGGTTCAGGTTCAAGTTCTCCGATAGAGATGACGTGAAAGGAAATTGTAATATTTGTTATATTTTATAAATACTTTTTATAATAATATGATTTAAGTGACCATCAGTGGCGGGGAGAGCGAGCATCTGATTGTTTTCAGTCGATCCCCCACTCTAGGAAATAACCGATTTTCGTTTCCCCGCTCTAGCAAAACAAAACGCGACCATTGTGTTTCGCCATCAAAACACTAGGTACTTTACTTACCGCATGAAACTATAAAAAAATATTAACTGAACTGAACTGATGATACAAAAAGATGAAAAAAAAAAAAAATTTTTACTATTAAATTTATATATAAATACAATATATTTTTTAATAATTTCAGGTTCGACACGACTATCTTAATGCTAATCACCCAATGGTGGATCAAGACTTGGCTATACAAATATGTTGCTTAGAAATGAAGTGAGTATCAAATGTTACTTGAACAATAATAAAATAATTTAAAACTTACAAAAGTTTCCTAGGATATGGGTTCAATTCCCACTTGGAGGAATGCATAATTTTATATTTTCATGTATGGCATGTGCGGTGTGGAGTTGCGCAGTTCAACACGCAAACCTTTGGAAAAATATAACGGACTCTGCCAGCCCTGCATATAGCTATGGAATACAGTGTGAAGCTAAAAAAAAGCATTAATATAGACAAGAGATTAGATTAAATAAGTATCACTAATATTAGAATCTTGGAAATCCTTTTTTAAAAATAAGATTACTTAAATATTTAGCACTCATTGCTTGAAATATTTGCTTTTCTACAGATATTTCTGCAAAGACATGCACGTACCACTCGACAAGAAGTCCAGTATAGAATATCTAGAAAAAGAGTTCGGTCTGCACAAGTTCCTGCCAAAGTCTGTCCTCGACGCTATCAAACCCAAAGTACTAAAGAAAGCCATACAGCAACAGTATAAAAAGGTATTTTTTTTATTTATTTCCTATATGACTTTATTTAAGTATCAGAAATGTTTGGTAGGTAACACTTTTTAAGTGTTATTCTCTATTTAGGAAATATATAAAAAGTTCCAAGTAAATATTTACTTTTATACATAAATATGAGTGAGATGTGAGTGAGAAAAATAAATGATTTTAGCTTGTTAAAGTAATTAAAAATTAGGACAAAAATTACAAATGTATATTTACAAAACTGCTTATTTATTTCGTTAATAAAGAGCTAAATCTTCTTTTAAAAGTACACGACATACTCTAAGCTGCACTTCAATTAAACTCTATTAAATTACCATATATTTGTTATATAATGTCCAGCAGGTAGCAAATCTAAGTGATACAGACTGCATGCTCAAGTACCTAGAGACGATGCATACGCACTACGGCTACGACCGCGAGACGTTTACGGGCGCGCTTGGCACGGGGTGGGCGATACCCGTGGAGTTGGCTATTGGACCAGATATCGGTGAGATTTGGTTTATCTCCACTCTTTATCCTGCATTGCAGGTATGCAGGTGGTACTTAGTGACCAAACTCAGTGCTGCATATTGTCTTCTTAACAAAGTGAGAAAATGAAAATAATCCACGAATTGCAATCGAACTCACAACTATCACGATTACAGCCAGATGCTGTTCCACCGTGTCTCGACAGCCACTTTTCCAATTTATTTAAAAAATATCTAATTTAGTGAAAAATCTTTATTTCATCATACCCTCTTCACAGATATATCATACGTGTCACACAAAGCCGGGGAACCCCCCACATATACCAAAATAGCATCCTTCAGCGACATTGTGGCGGTACAGACTTTAAAATCTAATTGTACACAGCAATCACAAACACAGGTAAAATAATAAAATTATTAAAATTATAATTACAATTATGTTGTGTTATTATATAGTAGCGTATAAATTATTCTTAGCTCGAATGTTTGTAATTTTTATTTTATTTATAAGCTATATTTATGTTAAATTTCATTTAAAAAATAAAATAAATTGATGTGTTCTTTGGTGGTGATTATTAGTTTTGTTATATTTAAGACGGGTTCATGCGGCAAAGCAGCGCTACAGCTCAGAGTGAAGGGTGCGGCGGAGACGCTAACGATCACTTGCAGCAGTGTTGAGGTAAACATAAAACTAATATATATTTTTTTCTTATTCTCTATTATATATTTTTTTCAGTGTGACGCTGTATGTTTGACCACTTGCTGTCCAAGTTTCTAGTATCTTATACTTATGTATATATAAACAATTATTTTATTAAAAAATATATATATTGCTTTATCTTATGAAATATGTTGATTTCAGGCTGCAGAAAGCTTAGCGGATCTAGTAGATGGGTACTGTAGGCTTGTTACTGACTCTCAAACCTCGCTATGGAATAGAACAAGTAAGTCAGCGTTTTTTGTGCACGAGAAACGTGACTCTGCCTGGCTTAAAGTTATTATTTTACAACATAAACAAACTATACAAAACTTTTACGTGACTATTAATTCTGATATATAAGCTGTATAACATCACACGAAACTTTACAATTTCAAGTTCAATAGTTTATGCGTGAAAGAGGAACTTGACAAACTTTCACATTTAAGATTAGTAAGTCTTGTTACTTAGAAACAATATCTTACTCAAAGTTTATTCTCATATTAATGTTTTTTTTTAATTTCCTTACAAGCAACTGTGTGGAAACAACTGAACTGTCAGTGCAAAAGTAAGTTTTATTTCACAACCGTAATGTTATATATTGAGTTATAAATTTGATATTATACTTAACGTAACTTGATAAATTTTCTTACAAAATAATAATATATAAATATTTCACTAAATTAGACACACAAATAAAAAAGTTAACTGTGTTTTATTATTGATATAAAAAAAATAACATTTTCTGTCAATCTAGACCGAATGTCTCACGACATTTGATATACACAAAAACAAAAAATAAAAAATATTCTTTTTGACAATTCAGCGGAGATGAGCAGCAGTTCATCAGAAGGCAAGACCAGTTCCTGGGAGCAGACCGCTACACTCTTGTCTGAGGATTATGCGGAGATTGTTGACGATGATGCTGATTATTCTACTCCGGCTGGTTAGTTTCATTACATCTATGAATAAATTTAAATAAATATATATATTTTTAAATCTTAAATGATATTTTGTAGTTCATATTGCCTACCTTTTTAGCTTGATCTTATTATTTTTTTAATGTTGAACCATTTATTACAGATTCTCGGTGCATATAGCAGGGTAGGCAGAGGGAATTGTCGAGGCATTGCGTATTTATTGGCGGAGCCCGCACTATGTCTCGATACCAGCGGGAGGGAGGGAGGAAATGAAAATAATAAATATTTCGTTTCCCGCAACCGTTTTCTTTACCGTAGCACGTTTGTGCCCCTTCGCCATGACGGCCTCATATTTCTCTTACATTGTTATAATTATATTTTTATCATTATTTTTTCTATTTCAGTTCGTGATTACGAATTGGTTCGTAATCAAATAGAGCTAACCGGAATCATTGGGGAGGGACAGTTTGGTGATGTGCATAAAGGTATTATTGTTTTCATTTAAGGATTTTGTTTGTTTATAATATTTTTATAAGTGGATTCCGCAACTTATAGTACAGTCGACGAGCTCATTGTTCACTCGGGAAGAAACTGCACAATCACATCCAGCTATCCTCAGAGTGGCCACAACTCGTCAACCTTACTGTTACTCACAATGTTTCTTAAATAGACACAGTCGAATATTTAAGATCACTTTATGTGGTGAATGAAAAAATCAAAATAAACAAAAATAATTGTTTCGTTATTTGGTTGGTTTTGGTTTTCGCTGACATCAGATTACAGGTACATATTCTAGTCACTTAAACTTTTATTTTATATAAATAAATTGTTCCACCAGGTACTTGCCGTGTGTCGTCATCGAATCATCCGTCGTTACGTCGTCAGCTGGCGATAACGAGGAAGCAAGGTGGCGACTGTGTGTTGCCGGTTGCGGTTAAGACATGCAAGCTCGATGCCGACTTAGATACGGCCGAGAAGTTTCTGGAAGAGGCTTGTAAGTATTTTTCAAAAACATCAAACCATTTACTTCTCCACTTTTCAAGTACCACGTCAGAATAGAAATAAATTTATTTAATCAATAAATATACAGGCACATGGACATGTATTTGTAAGAGTGCTCTTATGTAATAGTAAGGAAATCAAAAAAAAATTAAAGAAGTCATTGGGACATATTATGAATTCTTGTGCATTGGAACACTAGTTTAGAAAAAATATTCATATGTGAAAGTAAAAAATAATTTTCTCGCCCTCATGAGCATATATAAAGATTTCATCATTCCATAAACAATTTCAAAAGCTGGCTGAAAAGTGTCTGTGACTACTATTACATATTACAGGGTAGGGATGTCTAAAAAATGCAGATGTGCGTTCTTTACAGATATAATGCAGCAATTCTCGCATCCACACATAATCGGACTAGTAGGCGTTTGTAGCACACCGCCAATATGGATTGTAATGGAACTCGCTATCCTCGGTGAGATGAGAGCGTACTTACAGCAAAATGCTCATAGGTATGTTTGATCTTGCTATGTTTTTCATACATTATGTGTTTGAAAAATATTGGAAAATAAAAAAAAATATCATATTGAACCGAAAAAAAAATTAAACAAAAAGTTGCTGCTTGAAGAGCTCTAATATTTCTTTCTATCATATAATTCGTTATAAAGTCTTAGCGAAATGAGAGCGTTTTTATAGCTAGTGTTATAAATAATTAAATATTCAGACAATAAGGATAAAAGAGTGGGCAGTGATAATAATATAAGATTCGATAATGTAAGTTAAATAGTTGAAATTTATTTTAAATTAATCATCAAATCCAAAATTTAAAAAAATCTTAGCATCCTAGAATAAGCTTTTTTTTTACTTTTTTTAGTAAAAGTTCCAAACAAGGCAGATGTCACAGAGATTTTTAACCCAAAGTTTTAATAATTAAACCAACTTATTTTTAAATTAAACTTCAATTATACATCATATTTTCTTCACAGATTAGAAACTTGTACACTAGTACTGTACATATATCAACTGTCGACTGCTCTCAGCTACCTCGAAAGCAAGAAATTCGTGCATAGAGACATAGCCGCGAGAAATGTACTAGTATCAACACCTACTTGTGTTAAGGTATGGAAAATTATAGTAAATATTCACTTAAGATTTCTGATTAATAACATAGTGTCCTAGTATTAATAACATAGTGTCCTAGTGTCTAGGTGTAATATATCCAGTATTGTATGGTAATGCCATGATATGTCTAACCAAACCGTGAAAATGAAACTGTTTTAAGAATAAATATATCCACGCTTGCGAATCGAAGTATTTTGTTTAATATAATTATTTCAATTTGACTGACTGAGTAAAATATTTTATATTTTTTGTCCGCAGCTAGCAGATTTCGGTCTATCAAAGATGGTGGAAGACAAGTCGTATTACAAAGCGTCGCGAGGCAAACTACCCATCAAGTGGATGGCGCCCGAGTCTATAAATTTTCGGAGATTTACTTCAGCTTCTGATGTTTGGATGTTTGGTTAGTGTTAAATTTATTGATATGTCACTACTTGTTTATAGTGTGAAGAAACACTTTTTATTATTAATGCAATATTGAAGATACGCGGCCGCTCTGAAGTTAGAGTTTCTGAACTTTTGCGCATTGTTCACTTGAGAAGAAAATAGTTGAAAGTAAGAAAGATAGTAAAATCAAATCTGCGCAGTTATCTACATTTAACTTCGGGGCGGCCACGACTCATCGACCGTAAATCTAAGTTGTAAAATTAAACAGTCATTGATTTTGATATGAATTTATTATCCTTTTGGATATCAAATTCTTAATTTTTAAAATGGGGTTCTTTGTATCTTTTTGTTCAATTAAATATATTTATAATAACTACATTTTATTATAATATAAAATCTCTTTTTTATCTTTATTCTTATTTATGTTTATTTATTTTTTTATTATCTTTTAGGTGTATGTATGTGGGAAATCCTAATGCTAGGCGTGAAGCCCTTTAGTGGGGTGAAGAACAATGATGTGATAGGTAAACTGGAAAACGGTGAAAGACTAGCCCTCCCCCCGCGGTGTCCTCCGCGGTTATACTCTGTAATGTCACGGTGTTGGGCGTACGAGCCCTCTCATAGACTGACTGCCCATCAGCTGAAGGAGACTTTGTTGTGAGTATTGAATTATTGTGCGGAGAGAACTTTTACTATTGTTTTAGGTGGTAAAGTTAGTGTAATGATTCTTATAAGTGAACTACAGAAACTGAATTTTTTTTCAATTGTTTTTAGTGGAAATAGTAGTAACAACTACATTTTAAAATTTTATTGT
>FAPP01008721.1:30724-44752 GCA_001485965.1 Heliconius ismenius | reverse complement strand
GCTTGAAAAAGGCCTTCTTTTTTCTTTTATTTACGAGTGTTTTTTGTTTTCTTCGGTATTTTGTATTTTTTTAGCTTCAAGGTTACACCGTGTATACAGGGTAGACAGAGGGTAGTGTTAAGACACTCCGATCCCTAACAAAGCTACAAAAATTATGTTTTATTCGTGTGTAAATTAAAATTTAATTCACGCCATTATAGATATTGTTGACGTTCAGTTGACCTGGTTAGGCAATATGAATTTGGATTTCAATACTTTGTTCATAGAAAACGTATAAAAGTTGAACGTAACTAGATTTGAACCAGCTTCTTTTGGAAACCGCATAACCGCTCTGAACTCTAATGCGTGCTAATCAAATCTCGCTACTTTTAAATTTTTATGCATCTTCTAAAAAAGTATCGAACTTTATAAATGTTGAGAATATTGGATTTCGATCCTCGTAAACAATATACCTACATACATACATGCACATTTCAAAATGAAGAACGGAGTGTCTCGTCACTAGGTCCTCTTTGCTCTTTCTAAAAATAGAAAAAAAGAAAAAAGTACCCAAATATATCCCAATCTAATGTTATTTTGACATGACAGTCGTCAGCGTGTAAATATTTTATGCTGAGCTTGTTTTTTAGAATCGTTTCACGCCCCATTAACCCTCCACTGACGATCGGATTTCGCGGCACAAAAAGTAAGTTCTTAATTCTCACTTGCCATTCTATACGTTTTTGTTTTATGAAATATATTCAACCTCTCCGATAGATATTAAAGCGTGGCGTTGAGTTCCGCAACTCCGTAACGCTCACACAGGACGAAAATTGAACTGAAAATGACGAACATAATCTTACCTCTAGGCCAAATCTGCTTATCCATTATATTAAAAAAACTGTATAATCTTTAAATTTCACAATAATAATTAATAGAAAATATATGAAGATTAAAAACAATATTATAACAAAGCCTAATAGGATTATTATTTAGTAAATAGTTCCTGTTTTAATTAATTTAAATCCTTATCTATATACAATATCCTAAACACTACACACTTAATAGGTACCTGAGTACTTCTATTGTTCTTAGCAACTACCTGTTGTAAAAGTCGGTGAAATTTCAAAGTAAACAACAATGAAACACTCAATAACTCATAAACTCAGTGGTTTTAAATAATATTTAAAGAAATTTAGTAAAAGACATTTTTTAAAATATTTTTAAATTTTTTCTTGCAAATTTCTATAGAAAAAAGTATTTGTGAAGGCTTTTGTTTTATTTACTGTGAGTATTAATAATAATCCTATTAGTGTTGAAAATGTAGAAACGTCTCGATATTTGTTACTCAATTCTGGATTACTAGATTTGGAGAAATGAAGTCAATGGCACGCTTTGTCTTTACCTGAACGAGGAAATGTGTATAGTACATCCCTCAAGAGGAACTGAACCTATAACGTTTAAATTCTGTGCCACATCATTAGTCAATCATTGTTGCAGTATAAAATTTAGTAATATATATAATAGAAATTTCATATACTTACTAGAGAAGTATTTTTTTTATATTATGAAATTAATAATATAGGTATACAAGTAGTCCTTAAACTGTAAAAGTTGTATAGTTAAAACATTTTAGAAAGAGTATTAAAAAATTACGAATGGAATAATACTTTAAAAATGATATAATTATTTCTACTCTTTCTTATATTGTTATTGGTACTATTGCACTTTAAAAGATCTAAAAAAATTAAGGAGAGTTCAAATACAAAAAAAAAAATGTAATGTAAAAAATACTTTTATAGCTAATAGTAACTAACTTCATAGTTTCATTCATAGTATAAGCGTTAGTATTTAGTTTTTCTGTTAGTTCATTCACAAAATCCGCTAAAGGGATGTTAAGTTTAATCTAATTATTAATACTTTAGTAAAAACCGTGATTTTGCGTACATGAGAACCAAATTCTGGTAAACGGAGAGACCACCTGGGAAAGGAAGATGCAACTAAATAGACTATGTTAATATGGATACGGCAAATATTAATATAATATCGTCATTGTTAGTTTCGTTATTAAATTTGTATTTCTTTTTAAATTTTAGGTATTAAGTGCGTTGTTGAGTTCCATCGCTCAATATAGAGGCACCAATCCAGGCGGAAGGCAGAGAATAGAGTGTCTTGACATTAGGATGCCCACTTAGTCATATGTAGAATAAAGCGTAAAGCTGAAAAAAAAACGTATATTTAATTTTTTGGAAGGTTGGCAGACAGATCGCAGCGTTTTCCGCCTTATGAATAGTTTTAGTAGCCGAGGGTACACCAAATCTGAGCTAATCTTCCAGAAATCATTTTATAAAACAACAATAGAATTAACTAGAAGTACTTATAAGAATTCTGGTTTAGCATTTCTGGTTTATTGGTATCGAAAATGATTTTTTAAGTACAGAGTATAATCGATTTTAATTCGACCTAGCTTTTCTTTTACTGAAACAATAGTTTTACTTGACAAAAAATTTATTCATGTATTCATGGAAAGCTAGTATAATCCTGATTTAGAAAAGTATAAGTTATAAATCGAAAAGAAAAATATAAAAAAAACTAAAGATTGCGGCTCCAAATAGTACATTTTGCTGGCTAAGCAGACGAAACCTAGTGATAAGACACTCTAACGATTCATTTAATTATATTCAAAAAATTAATACAAAAAATAGCAAAAATTACCATATCCGTTTATAAGTTGATCTGCAACACTAAAGGCCACCTACATGATCGTGTAGTATTTCACCCACCTCGGACTAGTGAAAACTATATTATATGAGCAGGTTCGATTCCCAGCCAGTGTCGAGTACCGACTGGTTTTGAGGGAAACAGCGTTTTTTACCTACCTGTTAAGTTTTTAACGTGAACTTTAAACAAAATGCAGTTTTTCGCAAATAAGTTTAGATTATTGATATAATAAGATTTTTTATGGTGGTATAGCATATTGGTCAGTGTAAATATCTGCCTCTCAGTATAAATTTTAAGAAATCAAATTATTTTTTTCTATACACAGGTTAAGTAACCTTTACTTGAAGAAATTGCAACCCTTAACAAACTTTAATGTAACACAGGGATGAATAATATTTTTTTTTTGTGGAACATAAACAAAACGCGATGGATGTGGCTTTGATTCTGATACGAGAGTTTGATTTATTTTACCTCGTAGCGCCACCACTGAAAAAGCAATATCTCGAAAATTTTACGTTTCGTGGAAAAAGAAATGTCATTAAAACTAGGTACCTAATAGGTTCCCTCTGTCAACCTTCTCAGAGTTCTCTCCTTTTCTTTTCAAACTACAAATTAGTTAATTTCAGACTTATGAGATTTAGAAAAAAATCACAATAACGTAAAACAATGTCATCCCATCATAATATGTCAGGTCCTGTTACCATTCAGAGATATCATACTTATTACACGCTGGGAGGTTCGGCCGCTCTAGTAACATAGTAAAGCGCGGCGTTGAACTCCACCACTCAACAAGAGTGTCTTATACAACGTGCAAATATATATTAATTTTATAAATTATAAACAAAATATATTCTCTGATATCTATTGAAAACACACGTCGAAGTACCGCAAACTGCCACATTACAGGATTTTCTAACAGGAATCAAATAACAATACTATTATACAACTATTACAAAATCCAAAATAACTTTAACTATAAGTCGGGGTTCAAATAATTAATGATGATTACCGTCGGCCATCCCTGTCGTTTGCACGCGAAAAAAACCACCCGTCCCTCTCCCGCGAACTTGGAAAATATATAAAGGGGACCAGGTAAACGGGAAGCTCATAACCCTCCGGGATACCGCTGTGATAACACCTGTATTATAATATTAACTAAAAATGGCCGCTGAGACTTACGGACATCGTCTTTTGTATACTGAAAAAGATATTTTTCCGACTGACGTCATGATGGAATACTCTACTGAAGAGTGCTACCTTTCTTGGCCGAGGTCCCCCGATTCGGGACGATCCAGCCTGGAACCAACTTCTTCGATGGATGGAAACCAAGAGTCACCAACTCACATCGCCTACAGAGGATTGCCGAACGATCTTCTAGAAGACAGTTCCGATGATCTAGAAGGTTCCGGAAAGAGACGGGGTAGAGCTACAAGTGCAGCAGTGTTGAGAAGACGCCGTTTAGCGGCGAATGCCCGTGAAAGGAGGCGAATGCAGAATCTCAATAAGGCCTTCGACAGACTCCGAGGTCACCTACCATCTCTAGGAGCAGACCGCCAACTTTCAAAATACGAAACTCTCCAAATGGCTCAAACGTATATCTCGGCTTTATATGAACTATTACAGTAACGGTGGTAACAGTGATAAATTAGAAAACCAAATTTATATTAGAATTTAGATACAGGGATATTTATTATATTACGTGAAATTAGAAATGCGTTACCATTAGAGCGAAATTAAAATTTGAACTTTAGTTCGACATGTGGCGTTAGTTTTAGTGTTTAGTGAATCCGTCCTGCCGATTTATTTATTGATCCTAGGATTTATAGATCATTTATGAATGGTCCACGGAGATTGTGTTAGAGGTAGACTTGCTTTTAAGTTTTTTAAACATCTTGCCGTATAGTATTATGTAAATAGATTTTAAGATTGATTAAGAAAAATCGTTTATGTAAAATGTTTTGTAAATAAAAACTGTTTTAATTAATATGTTTATTTTTTATTTATTATTTATTTGGTAGATATGTTATTCCTATTTTAAGTTATAATAAAAGCACAAACAAAACTAGTGACTAAAGTTAAATTTATACATTTTGAAATTTATAGTAGCAACTATAAAAACAATAAAAAACCCCTCAAAATTTCGATTTTATAATTAAAATTACAAATATTCTAAGATTGAATACTTTGCAAAGTATGCACATTATACTTTTTGTTCAGTTACAAAGTTAGTCATAAAGTTTCAGTAACAACGTTAATACTGGATATCTATTTGCGCTTTACTTAAGAATAATATGTGAAGATCAAATGTTTTTTAATTTTTTTTCTAATAATAGAGTTTTAAGTACGAATTTACAGACATACATACATACTGAAAATAATGTCAAAAAATCTTTTAAAAATAAATTAAATAATATTCCTATACTAACTATACTAAGCAAATACGTTATACTTACTAAGGGTGTAAGTAAAGTAAGTTAAGGGGGTGGATTTAACCATCTGCAAAATTAACATAAACTGACTGATTGTTCTGTCAGATTGATTTGTCGTTGATGTCGCCGCCTCGTTGTGGGGAGGATATGCAGCTCTTATATTTTTAGGTTAGTAGTGGCGCAGGGGCAAAAGCGTGTGACTATATACGCGACAGGTTATAGGTTCGATTTGCAATCTAGAAAATAAAATATTTAATATTTTCATTTCGCTGCCCCGGTAACGATTCAAAGCGTAGTATTCCGTCACTCAACACGCTATGCCTCCATAATACGACGGAAAGTGAAATTTGGAAGTTTTTTAATGGGAATGGAATATTTTAACCCTAGATTCCCAGGTTCTCTCCGTATACCCTGCTATGTACAAGACGCAGCGTGAAGCTAATAAACATAAAAAAATTCTGAACGTAGAATAAGAAAATTAAATTGTGACTCCCTGCACTTAAAAAATGTATAGTTTTTTATTGTGTCGAAAAAATAGATTAAAAAATTATAAGAATTTTATTGTTCAACTAGCGACCCTGTAAGTAGATATTTGTAGTAAGTATTATTATTGTTCAAAGTTTAAAAATTTAAATATTAAATCTAACTTGGTGACTATGATCTGGTGCTGTCAGTGCGGTCAGCCCACCTGGGATCCAGAGGGGTCCCAGCTTAATCCAACAGCGAATGAAAGTTAAAATCATTACTCAACGTGACACTGGCGAAATGCTTCGTGCTGAATTGGCACGCTCGGAACGCCATAAATAAAGAGCAACAACAACAAAATCATTACAACTATCATATTTGCCTAAAGAAATCAATGAATATTGATTTCTTTAGGGTTCAGTACAAAAAAATGCTTAAGATGATAAAATTTCTTGATGGACAAATAATAAGTTAAATAATTATAAAATATTAAAAACAATGTATAGTAATACATAATAAAATGAAATATTAAATATTTTTTCCAAAAATTGAAATAAAAAATGTAACTAAACTACAACCCCTAAATTAGATGAATAAAACACTATCATCCCTCTATAATTAAAACGGAATACTTAACCAATGGTTTCTTAATCTAACACTTTACGTCTCAATTCCGCCGCGAATCTAACACTGACAGGACTGACAGCTGTCACTCCTGACATTACTGACAGCTGTCAAATTTGACAAGTATCGCGTACTTGGGCAAGTGATAACGTGTTATTAGGGGTGTCTTTGGCGTTATATCAATTTTTTGCATGATTTGTGCATTTTATTGTATCATCGTCTTGTTAGCGGAGTCGTACCGGTCAGCTTGATGCGGAAAAAAGTAAATGGCACAATGTATTATTAGTAAGAATAAATGCACGATGTTGGCAGAGTTGACGTGTTTAAATGTACGCGATAGTAGTAGGTTCAATAATGAACTCGTTAAGTTACATAAAATTTAATCATCTATATAGCTTCACGCTGTATCTTGAATATATCAGGATAGGTAGAGGGATAGAGTGCCGAAGCACATTGTGCCCCTCGCATCGGCCAATTTCCGACACATTGCATATTGATTGGCGGAACTCAACGCCGTGCTTTGTCTTGCTGCCAACTTACAAGTATATACGAAATACAGCGAGAAGCTAAAACAAGCCAGTTCCATTCCAATACAATAAAAACAAAGTTATGTCTTTACATTTTCAACTTCTCGCTCTTTTCAAGCACAAAATATAAAAAAAAAAACCGATATCTATACCTATTTAATTTCACTTACGCATGCGTACAAGCTATTACGCTATTGGTTAGGTTAGGGCCAATCGCGTAACGCACGTACATACATACATAGCAATAGAAATAGATAGAGGGGTTACAGTGAAGCTTATTCAGTGTAATAGCTTTTAATGGTTATAGCTTTATTTTGCTTTACATCAAAGGTCAAGGTTACTAGGTTCGATTCTGATTATAAACTACTATGAAATATGTAAGAGAACTCTATTATTAAAATACTGCACTATTTTCTGTGTATATTAGTATATATTAATAGTAGTTACGTACTATTTATATCGTGTAATTAATAATGAAAACACAGCAATTTATGAATAGAATAATAGAAAATAATTTTATTGTTTTTTAAATATCTTTCCTGGTGATCAATACATTTTTTAGATTCCCATCTCCCAGACATAATTTTGTATGTACCTACGTTTTTTTTCACAATCGTACGCTTGTGTCCCTGCGCTACGACTGGCCTCAAAAACGTATGTAATTAAATATATTATCATTAATATAAAATAAAGTATTTCTATGCAGATTTACGCTTTTTCTCGCGTGATAGGCAAAGGAAACCAAATGTTAAGACACTCCTTTCTCGACTATCCACTAAAATTTCGAGATGTTGGCAGAACAATCAAACGGGAATCGCACCTATAATGATTACATTTACAATCAAGCCGCTAGCAGCCCCACTGCGCCACGATAGATATATGAGATTAAAATTAGTTAGAATACGACCAAACGCATAACGCACGTGTACGTACATACATGCATAACGTTAGAAACATATAGAGGGGTAGAGGTAAGTACTTTAATGAAGCTTATTGAATTTAATGATGATGGATTTTATTTAGAGGTCAGGGTGAGTAGATTTGATTTCTCTCAGTTTTGATACCTACGTTTATTTTTAGCGGCAGGCGGGGCAGATTGTAGGTTCGATTCCAACTCGAGGATGTGAAGTATTGAATCTTTTCATTTCCTCGCTCTTCTAACGAAGCAAAAGACAGCGTTTACTTCGGCTGTTTAACACGCAAGCAGAATCGTCTTAGGTTCACAGGTTGCCTCTTCTTACTCTGCTATGGACGCAATAGCAATATTTTACGCTTAAAATTATTTTTGGTTTGTATAATAAACGTAATGAATTTTGGTAAAGGTACATTTAATGTTTTTTTTTTTTTTCATATTCTTTTTGCCTTCATGTTCAACAAGGTACAAGGTATAATACCGAGAGAACCTTTGCCTTATGAAAACAGGATAATTTATTCGAACCTACAATCCTCACGCTCGCAGGCAAACGCTATCCCACTGTGTGACATCCTTAATCCTTAATTTCATTCATTATCAAAAACGTCATAATTAAGTTACAAATACAAAGTCGTGTCAAATTTTTGTAAGAAAGTGTTAATTCGAGTTAATTATAACTGTTTAACAGTTTTAACGTGTCAAGGTTGACAAGGGTTAAGTTTAACGACTAATTTTTATACTAATCCTAATTATAAAAAGAACGATAGTAAAGTATGCCATCCCAACAAATTCAAATATTAAATATTTTATTTCCTCTAGTGGAAATCGAACCCGCAATCTGTCATTTACAGTCGCTTGTGCCTCCTCCATGACAATGCCCCCGATCGAACTCCCGACTCAGTCTATCTAATCTGATATTAATTAATTCCCCCGAATAGGAATCGAACCAACTACAGTTGACACATACACTGTGACACGGTGTAGGTACCTAGAATACTTGTTCAATAAAATCACACGCCCCTCGATCGAACTCCCGACCAAATCTAAATTTGACTTCAGTTGAGCCGACAGGGTAATTGCCCCGTCTCCGCTCCGGTGCGATGGCAAGATTAACTTTAATTTGGTAAAGGTAATTGTGCTTGTAATTTCAACGCTAATTCTTACAGTTCAAATGGTTTTTAATCTTTTATTTTGTATTTGTTTGTGCATCTTGTTAAGGATAGAGGTGGATGTTTGGAATGTTTTAGGGATGGTTTGTTGTTGGGTGGCAGAGTGTAACGCCGGTATTTGTCTTGGTAAGCTGGAGCTGGCAACTATACCCCAGGAGTGAAGATTAAGCCAATAATCAGGCAAAAAAAAAAATCGGCATGTTGCTTGGAGGATGCTAAGAAGCACTAAGCCTGTGGTTTACCAAAATTTCAACGGAAAGGGGGTGATATGGAATTTTGCATCCTATAATTAAAAATTTTTTGGAAAATAAAAATAGAAATAATGAGGTAGACTAAAAAAATCAAACAAAAAAATGGAGAGAAAAATTCATTGATTAAATAATTTAACGAGATGCCCTATTAATAAAGCTTATACTTCGAGTATGGTTGTGGGTTTGATTCTCACTGTATGCAAAGTCAATGTAAAAAATTAATCTCCTTGCCAAAGCAAAAGCCTGTGAGAAGAACAGAGCAATGTAACACCTAGCTTTTCCTATTCAATCTATTAAAGATTTCTATGGAAATGGTACTTTCACAACCCTCGCGTTACCAGTCTAACGCTACACTACTCCAAGCCAGCCATATAAATTACCAAAGTTAATTAATTTAAAACTACATTCATTTAACCACCAAGGAAGTTCCACAATTTAATTTTGCGCTCTCAATCATGGCCTCTTAAGCTCTCTCAGTGAACTTTTTTCGAAAGTTACCCAACTTTTTTGGCTTTTCAATACTTTTTGGGTTTTTTTATTATAACTTTTAAAGTTTTTTAGTACTTTTTGGTTTGTTTATTAATGTTTTAGACCACGCCTTCGATATTAATTCTAATAATGTTATCATAACTCATTTGGACTACCGTAGTAGGTACTTATGGGTGTTGCTCTAATGTCATTATTTATTTTTTTAATTGATCTTAGGAGGTTCGGTTCTGGTTTGCCACCTATGTAGATTGAGTTTGGCACACTTTTTGTGGTAGCTTTGAAAATATGTAATTATTTATTATACTAGATTTAGTATAATCTCTGTTATTAGAATAGCTTAATTTTTTTTCAGCTTCGCATATACCGCACATAGCAGGGTAGGCAGAGGTAACCTAGTGTTCAGACACTCCGTTCTCTACTTTTCGTCTAATTCTTGAGGCTTTGCGTGTTGAGTGATGGAGCTCAATTCCGCGCTTTGCCTACTTACCAGAGAGAAAAAATTAAAATATTAACTGGAATGGGAATCGAACCTACAATCTGTCGCCTTTACAGTCGCATACTTATCCCCTTCATGTAGATATAGGCCTAGGCCTAGGTAGTATTACAATGAATGAAATATAACAAGTATTTTAGTGTGTAAGGTTTTTTGTTTTCAGTACTTTTTAAATGCCGCTAAAGCTCAATAATGATAAATTGCAATCGTTTTCAATAAAATGCGTATACTTACTATATTATTTAATGTTTTTTGGCTTGGCTCGACAAATTTACGACAAGTATAAATGGAGAAAGTTGTATAACACTACATTTTCTCATTCTCCGCGCGTACACTACAAAAAAAGGAAGGTGCGTGAAGATAAAATACTAATATCAATAGATAGTCCTCGATCTCTACTCTCTACATCACCTGTCAACGCGCTCTATACAAATTGCTCACCGATATCAAACTAAAAATCTATTAAAATGTAATTTATAGCATTTAAAATAAGCATAAAACTTATCTTCATACAAATCTTCGGGAGCTAAAGTGAAACAAATAATAAAACATATGAAACTAGAAAGAGAGATAGAGCAATACAAAGGAGAGAGATGAAAGTTCTTCTTCCGGTTGCGCCGGCGCAGGTGACACGAAATTTATTCCGAATTTCAAAACCTCCACATATATTTTATACGAAATGATTCAAACGGCTTTTTAAATATGGACATCCCTTATTCTGAGGTAAAGGTTGACAGTTTTATATTTGTCGACGATAATGCCGCAGAGAAAAAACACTTTGATTTATTTGAAAATAATACAGTGATGATAACCTGCCATAGAGTCTTCTAGAGACGCGGAAGATTTCGATTTTGATTGAGGTTACTTGTAAAAAAAATTTTTTAAATATTATATTTTTTTTTATTTTCAAAATATTGTTACAGATTTGGGAAATGGAAACGTTTAAATTTTCATACGTTTTCAAAAAAGCAATTTTATAATATATCATGTTGTAAGCGCAAACACTATAAAGTAATGAGTGGTGGATTTAAACGCCGCATAAAAATAAATATAGCATATTTTCATTCAAGTTCTATATACTAATTTATGGGAAACTAATATGGTACATTTTATAATACAAGAAACTTTACGCAACTTTTTGCCGAAGTCCTTTTTCCGTTGCATATTTCATATATTTTGGTGAGAAATAATATCATTATGAAATCAATATTAGATAAGAATTTTGTAGGTAAAGGGGAGGGGAAAGATTATGAATTCAGTGTAGCTTCTAACATATATTAAAGAAAAATCGTACTCTAAGGAAAAAAAATGTTTTTTTTTTCATATTCACGCTTTATCCCGTACATAGCAAGGTAGGCAACAAGTCATATGTTTTTTAGTTCCCTATTTTCTGCGGGATTTTGGAAGGAAGTATCGTATAGGAATATTGACGTAGCTTGATGTAGGTGTATTAAGTTGAGAGCTAAGTTAAAGCGTTTTGACGGTTTCCAAAAGTTCAAAAAGGTAAATAATTTTAGAAATGGATTATTAAAAATATTTTTCTAATCTCAGTAAAACACAAAAATGGTAAAATTTTTTATAAATCAGTTATAAAATTGAGACAAGAGTGTATTGGCTCTACATTCTCCACCTATCTAAGAAGCCTATCTAAATGAGTGGTTTAAACCAAAAATTTTGAGAATTTCACTTATTTAAGAGAAGATATAAGATGGTTATATCGCATTATAATGCAAAACATTAACATAATTATGTCGTTCATATCAATTTAGTTACGGCTGACAAATCGAAATCGTTTAATATGAAATACTCCAAGTCTTTTGTAGACTCCCGGATTTTTTGGTTATACCATTTTTATATGAGAATTAAAATCCCATAAATTTGGTATTTAGTGGTATTTAACAGATTAAGTTGTCAGGTGACTGTTGGTTTTCTTATATTTTTTTGTTACACAATAACTTATAAATTGTATAGAAATTAGTATTGATAACATATAATTATTGCTCTCGCATTTTAGATGGTAGCGTGGTTGGGAGAATTTTTACTGAGTGTAAAGATTGAAGGTTCGATTTTTCTGGATTTCTATAAAATTATAATTTATTTGGAATGAGAGAAAGGTGTAATCTCAAGATGCAGTGGGGAATGTAAGTAATTTGTATATATACTCATTCCCCCGAGTAGATTAAACTCACAACCACTGAACTTACACTTTGTCTCTCTGCACCACAGTGCCGATCAAATTAACAAGTTTAATATTTTTTACCAGGGCACCTAGTGTAAAGACACTCCGTTCCCATTAAGACATTTCCGTTCCCCGTCGATCTACTTTGCATGCGGCAGATGATTCAATATAAATAAAATCGAAATTTTGCTACCGTAAAGTACGAATATATAACTCTGTTAAAAAACGCTTAGTCATGTTATCCAAGAGGATGTGCATTCACATTTCAATGTCTTATTTTTTTATTAAAAAATAACAAACCGCTTCACGCTTTTCCCCGCACAGCAGGTTAAGCACTGTGAACCTAGTGGTAAAATTCCGTTTCTCCTTTTCACTAAATTTTCAACGCATTGCGTGTTGGGTGTTGAGCGGAACTCATCGCCGCGTTCTGTCTATTAGAGAGGCGTCATAACAATAGTTTATTTCCCTGAGCGGGTTTTGAGCCTGAAACCATCACGTTACAAGTTATAGGCTCGTTTCAATTATATTTATTTTATTTAATCTGTTATTAAAACATTACTTAAAAATCTATTGTTTTATCATATTATACAAATTTTTAAGTAACCACATCAAAAATTTCACAAAAATTTCATGCAAAATAATAAAATCAATACAGAATATGAGATTAATCTTACAAATTGCTCAAGCTTTGCTACCCACCTGTGGGAAATTCTCCCGGAAGCCCAATTTGTCGACTCTACGCCCATCTTATAGCGCGACTTCCGGTTTGAAATAAGTACGATTAAGTGCACAGCGTCCGGTTTGTAATGAATTATATTATAGATGCTGGATTTGAACCTAAGAAGGCAATTTGTCAGAATAATCGAATGAAGATGTATGAGGTTTTTAGTTGCAAATGTATAACTTTAATGTAAGTATATCGATGTCTATAGAAGTGTACACAGGCCATGTCTGTCTGAAAACGTGACGGTTGCGATTTCGATTTCTACATGAATTGTTTTCATTTATACGCTCTGTCAAAGCGCCGCATTGAGTTCCGCCACTCAACATTCAATTTATGGAAAATTTTCATTTTCCGGAGTCTTAAAAGTCAAATGGGTCTTAAAAGTCTACTAGCCACATTTTCCACAATATTCTCGAGATACGCATATTTCGTGGCGAAACTTAACCCCGCGTTTTTTCTTCTTACCAGAGCAGAGGAAACATAAAAAAAACATACTCACAAAGTTGGCTAGTACAGTTTTTTAGTATTAAGCCAGTTGTTATATTTTTGCAATGGGATGAAATTGAAATAAAAATAAAAACAAGTATAATCTATTTAGCAAAAATTGGCACATTAAATGAAATCAATCAAATTGGTAGCAAAATAAACTAAGGCTACAATACAAAGGATGCCGATTAGCCATTGATATAAGCCGATCAATTTTAAAACACGCGTGAACCCTGGACTTCGTGGAATTGCAACGGTATATCTAATTTTGGCGGGTGCGCTTGTCGCTTAAAGGTGAATTTGGCAACGTATAGAGTAATGTATGTAAAGATTTTCCTTTAGTTTTACAAAAATTAATATTTGTTAATTGACTTAAAAAGCAGCTTCATGTTTTCATTCATAAAATTAATTTCCTTCCACTTCCAACTTTCGATTGCATCGTAGCGTATTGAGAACGCAAGATATATGTGATTAAAATGAAAATAAATAAAAATCTAGCAGCAGCTCCACGCTGTGTTCCGCACACAGCAGGGCATAGGGATAGACAGAGGGTATAAGGGAATAGTGTTAAGACACTCC
>FAPP01008721.1:0-30688 GCA_001485965.1 Heliconius ismenius | reverse complement strand
TGTTGAGTGGTAGAACTCAATGCGGTTTGAGTACATCAACGATTTTGATTACAACTGACCTGAAAATTCAATTTAAAACAATATTCCCGAACATTTCCACCTACTCTGTGTCTACTAAGTAGTCACTCGACACGCGTACGCTAGCGCCCCGCGCCGCCTCACGCCAAGCTCCACCGTCTATCAAAGCTACCAGATGCCTAAACGTGTTAAATTAGATAACAAGGTGATTTCGTGTGAAAATATTTTTTTTTTTATAAATCAAATCAGCTTCACGCTGTATCCCGCACACAGTTAGGTAGGCAGAGGCTGACTGGCTGCTGACTGAGCGACAATGAAATAATTCCTTTTTCTTCGCTCTGGTGTCGAGGCAAAACGCAGCGTTGAGTTCTACGACTCAACATGTATTGTCTCCAGAATCCGGCGGGAAACGGAGTGTCTTAACTCTTAACACCAGATTTCCTCTGCCTTAAAAAAAATCATATCCTATCCTAAGTAAGGCGTTGAGTTCCAACGCTCAATATGTCTCAATATTTTGATAGAAAGTGAGGTAGGAGTTGTCTTAATGCTAGGTTTTCAGCTTACTCTACTTGATAGGAAAAAGGGTGAAGCTTAGAAAACGTGAAGGATTTTTAATAATTTTGACAAGTCAATGGTACGAGTATGAGCGAGTATGTGTGATGGTAGTTGAATTCGATTCCACCACTGTTCCACTAAGTGAAATTATTATCTTCATGTTGTAAATATTTTCATCGGTGTGCTCCGGAAAAGCGCAGCATTAGGTTTCCTTTTCCAAGACAGAATTTCTTTAAAATTATTATAAACCGGGGTGTCTTAATATTAGGCTCTATAAATACTTCCTCGGCAAATATAAAAACAAAAAAATACACACAAAGAAGTTTTAAAGTGTATATTTTAAATTTCAATACAAATGTAACATTATGTATACTGAAATAAAGATATGTATATCAATATTATTATATTTGCTGGCCTCGACTCTACCTCTATAGTAACGTAGAAACCGCAGTTCCCCGTGACAGTAATGTATATAATTACATGCATGAAATAACTATACCAATTTATATTTTATTATATTCTGAACATCTGTATATATCTCTCTACAAGTATTTTATTAAACGTATACTAAAAGAATATATTAAAATATTTTTTCTAGTAATATTAAAATATTATGTGTGCCGTGTGATTGTAAGTGCAACAATTGTGGGTTTGATTTTAACTCAGGGTTGAAATAATTTAATTTCCCCGCTCTAGTGACAAGACTAACCGCGACGTTGAAGAATAAAGTGTCCTAACACTAAGTTTATACAGCATGAAGCTTAAAAAGAAATGAAAACAAAATTTTAAACCTTTCACAACTACTGTCACGGTTCTTAATAAAACCACAAATAAACAAACCCATACTTAGATGATTCTTATACAGCTTTTAAGAGTTTTCACGAAGTTTAAAGTAAGTTTTTAAATTACATTCAGCACAATATGCTTCCGGCGAACACAATGGACTAATTGAGATGAGCTACTCAAGATAATCGCGAGCAATGCATAAGAAATCGTACGCTCAAGTAAAAGAACTGGACTGGACTCAATTATACTCGAATGGAAAGTTCCCGAAAGCTTTCTAAAGGTTTATTATTTTAATAATTTATATTATTTTCCGTTAGATGATGTTTTTTTTTATTTAAAAGAATGTTACTATGCGTGTATTAAATTGATGACGGACGAGGCGAATGATAACCAGAGATTGTGGTTGGTGATTGTGATTGTGTTTGTGGGAAAATAATTCAAATTTCCCAGCTACGCTTAACTAATATGGAGGAATTAGATTACTAACTACATAATAACTAATATTGTAAAGCTGAAAAGTTTATTATTATTGTTTATAAAAGTTAATTTGGTTGAACGCTTCTAATCTTTGGAACTACTGATACAAGTTGTTTTTTTAAATGGATCGCCCATTTATCCAGAAATGCATTTGTGTATTGTCCACAGGCGAAGTCGCAGGTGAAAGCTACAAAATATACCTAGATTAATAAAAAAAGTCGTTACATCAAATAATCTAGATACATTCTAGGTCAATTAGCGTAATGCCTAATCTCACTAGGTATCCCAGGTGTGGCGCACAAAGCGGAACTTGCACCTGCGCGCGCGCACATTAGGGATGCGCGCGAGCATACGATGATCTATGTACGATTTAGAGATAACATTTTTAACCGTTATGCCTTAGTGATTGTTTTGGTGATAATAATGGAGTTGTGGGTTCTTATTCCGCCTATATTGTACACTGAAGAACGATAAGGTTACAATGTAGTGTAAGAAATTACCATTTTTCATCACTGCTTAATCCATATAGAAATGAAAATAATTTTCCTTCAAATATAGATTGGGCCATTGTTATCTCATAAGCATAGAACAATACTATATGTATTCTTCATTACGGGTTTCGTTTCCTATAAGAATTACGTATATTAAACATTATAGTTATTTTTAAAGAGAATCTAGTATCAAGACACTCCGTTTTACAAATTTCCTCCAAAATAATAAAGTTTGATGTATAACTTTAATATAGATCCGTACTGTTTAATATTAATAACAAACAAACCACTACAATTATATTTATAAGATAAAAATATAAAGATAATTACTTTATATTATAATATATTTTTAATTAAATTTTTAACTTGTAAGATTCTATTATATCATAATCTGCCATCTCCCAGGTGTGGAAGGAGGGAGCAGAGCGGAACGATGGGTCACCTGCGCAGGCGCACGAGCCTAACATGACAGTTGTAATAAAAAGGCATATCTACAAGCAAAATTTAGCTTATTTATTATTTGCATGTTTAAGAATAATAATATACAGACACTCCGTTCTGCACTTTCTAAATAATTTTTTTAACCCAATGCGTCGTGTCCCACGAAGGTTTCTAAGATGTACAAAACGGAAAACGGAGAATGAAAAATATCGATGCTAGATTCCCTCTTCTAGCGTGCTATATGGGAATTGCTTGAAAAAAAAAAAAAAAATTAAATATGCCGCAATAATCAAATGATTACTCTGTTTTCTTCTTTTCCTTCGAATGCTTTATTTAACTAATCTGGCTTAACATACATTAATTGAGTAACGTATTGTTATAGCTTATTAGCTATAACAATAGGTTATTACCTAGCCTAACTGAATTTTATTACTTTAAAAAAAATAAGTACCTATCGATAAGAATATTACAACACTAAACAAGTCTATGATCGTAAGGGAAGATACCCCGTACTTGCGTACGAGGAGACGCGTGCCACCTTTTTTCTTTATACGTACATCATTTAGCCGAATGGACTAAATTTTAATTATCAAAAAAATCCAAAATCAACCCTATTCTTTTAACATAAAATTCAATTTTAAATACCTAAAAAGGCAATAGGGTGTCTTCGCGATAGTAATAATTGTTTGGAACACACTGTACTGCTTTTGTTAATTTGAATATAAGGGTGTATTTTTTTATTTTATTTTCGTAGGGGTGAGGGTCGTTTTCACTTGCGCACGCGCCGTTAAGAGGTTAATTATTCAGAACTAATACACGGTTGTTGGATTCCGTTGTTTTCGAATAGTCCGAGCGTTGAAATTTATTGAATTGATGGACCTTAACTCGATATTGACTGTTGATTGATATCGTATTGGTTTTTGTTTATAATAGATATTATTTGTATGTCCATTTTTCTTGTAGTCACTTTGTTTAAATAGAAGTCAAATAACAGATTAAATAGAAGAAAGTAACGATAATATGGTGCAATGGAAGAGTGTCTGTGTATCTGTGTCAGTTTGTGGCATAGTAGCTCCCAGACCAGTGAACTGCTTGAACAATATTATTGAGAAGTATTATAAGCATCGTTAATTTGAAATATAGCTTCTGTTTGTTAATGAAGCTATTAAAATATTCACATACTTACCTACATCATCAGTAGAGGTCATTTAATTTTATATAATGTTGGGAACGTTGTGATAAGACACTCCATTCGCCCTCTTCTGCATAATTTTCAAGACATTGTGTGTTGAGTGGTGGAACTCAAGGCCGCAGGGTCAAGCAAAACGTCCGAGAACGGAGAAGTAAAAATAATTCATTTTCCCGAGTATGATTCGAACCGCCAACTGTCGAATTTACAGTTGAAAAACTAACGGTAAGTGAAGACAGATATTCAATATAATAATATATATTGTGTAAGGGATGCCACCCTTACCCTTTACCCTTAGCCAATGAGGCGACACTAATATCTTGTCGACGTAAATATTGATTATATTTTTTATAATATATAATTTATATCGGTTTTAATGTAAAATATAATTACTTGTTTGGTTAGCACCGTTTATATAAATGGTCACGAGTTCATTTCCTGTTTGAGTTTAATTTTCTTTAATAGTTGTGACTATCAAGAGAATTTAAACAAGTCATGTTATTGTGGATTCATCTACCATTTGAAGGAATGAATTATTTCTATTTCCTTACACTGGTAAAAGGGCAAAGCGTGGCTTTGAGTTCCGCCACTCAGCACGCAATGTTTCGAAAATTTAACGAGAAATGGAGAACGGAGTATCTCTACACTAGTTCCCTTTACCTACCATGCTAGGATTTCCAAAAGTGACTTTTTTATGTTTATAAGGTTTTCTCAACTGTCTAACAATTGCCTAACTGTTTCGTGGCCAACGTAGTTGATGAAATTTTTGAGAAAACTGAAATAAACGATGTTGTCCTATTGCGCCTTAATAGTCTTAGTATTTTCTTTTATTAGAACGTATTTATAATTTTTCAATAAAATCTTTCGAAAACATATATATTTTAAATTCAATAAATTATATTCTTTCCATTTCATCCAAATCCATTATTTGCAATCATTTACTTCCAAAAATATTATAATAACTATAGAATAGCACCTTACTACAACTTTCATCCACAATAATTAGGTTCATTTCAAAAAAATAAAATAAAAAACACAATCAAACATACTAAATTAGTATAATATAGGTAAGTATTCATTCCAAATGAAATACTCATCCCCCGCACGCGTATCGAACCCCCGACCCATTATTTTGTGTCACGCGATTATTCTGTAATAGCCCTCATCTGGCGTATGGAGGCTAATTTACTATAGCTTATTGATTATATGTACATTTATTATAATTGAGGACGTCGTGGCGCAGTAGAACGTGGTCTCAGGGGGTATATGTGTGTTCAATTCCCTCTTGGGGAAGGTTTTTAATTTTTTACATTCTAGTCGACATATTGAAGCGTTAAGTCTTGGAGGTCATTTTGAAATATGTTAAAAAATGGACGACAATTGAGGAAGAGAGTGTCTTGACACTATGTGCCCTCTGTCTACTCTACTGTCGGAAAAAACGGATAACTTTTTTATTATACGACGCAGATTCAAACCCAAAAATGAACCCGTTATGGTGTAGCGCCCGACCGTTAACGCAACTGCTGTGAGCTCAATTTCTATTCGAAGGATTTATTTCTTTTTCTTTCATTTTCTAGTTTTGATAACAAAATAAATCGCGGCGTTGAGTTCCACAATTCAATACACAATACCTCGAAAATTGGACGGAAGGTTCCCTCTGCTTACCCCGTTATATGTGGAATATAGCATGAAATGTATAAAAAAATCAGCATTATCCTAAAAAAAATATTTCCACCTTAACAAGATCCATATGGGTCTATTGGGATATCTAAATATTGCATGATACGATTAGCCCTACATTGTAGTACGAGATACAATGCTGTAAGAGGGGTTGATAGATGTTTATATAAGCCAATTAGGGGTATGAAACCGTAGTCGCGTGGCTGTGAGTTTGGTGTTGAACCTTTGGTATACTTTTATATTTTTTTGATTTTATATTATAAATGAATGCGTAACTCTGTCAGTCTGTCTGTTTGTTACGGTCCGATTTAAATATTTGGTACAGAGATAGAGGTGACTCTGAGAAAGAACAAAGGATACATTTAATCACAAGACTTTTATAGAAAGTAGGTATTTGTAGGAAGACACCGCGGTGTTCAGTTCTGTTCCTCAATACTGAATGACTCGAAAATTCGAAGTTCTGTGCCTACTGCCTAGGAGGTCAAAGAAGCCAATTTCGCAATGCACATAATATGTAACTGTTATAAAATGTTGACCGTCACTGTCCGTCGCGATAAACAGAGCGCTGATCAAACACGGTATGATCCGCTGAAAATATAAACAGCTGGTTTAAGGGCAGTGTTATATTTTAATTTATTTTGTTTTATAAAATAATTCGATAATTTTTAAGTGATATTTGAGATCTTTTGGATATCGGAAGAACATAGTGTTAAGTTACTCCGTTACTCATAATCCGCCTAAGTGCTGAGTAGCGGTACTCAACGCCGCAGTTTCTTCCATTAATAAATTCAAATTCAAAATATCAACAGTTGCTCTTTACAAATACTTATATTTTATTTTTTAATAATATATATTTTTTACATTAGCTACTCGCTTGTTACTGCCCCTTAACTCGTGAAGCGGACGTTGGACAAACAAACAGTACACCGGGATCTCGTTTGTCGTGCCATCAGTTCTGCCAACAAGCCTTTATATGGAGAGTGGAAAATGGACTTTGTTTTTTTTATGCTGACCCAAATTGAAATTATTTGATTAGAGAAAAGTGACAGGTGAAAATGTACATCAAATTATATTGTTATACTATTGTATATTATAATTACTTATTTATATAGAAAACACAGTGAACATTTTTAAAAATGATATCGAAAAATGCAAATACCTATATTTAACAATCAAAAATCTGTTGCAATATTGGGACAAGGGTCCGGGCCCACGGTAGTTAGAGCTGCGGAGTGAGGAACCTTTTCGCACCCAACTTAATACTGTCTTCTATGTTTTCCTAATATATTGGTGGAAAGCCCATCAGCTATCAGCTGTCAGCCCATCAGCTACATAATCAGTACCATGATGATCGCATTGTCATCTCATGGGCCATTCGAGTAAAGGAAATGTTAAATATATTGACATATTAGCTCTGGTGTCGAGGCAAAGCGCACCATTGAGTTCCAGCACTCAACACGCAACGCCTCCAGTATTAGGCGGATAGCCTCACAGTCGGACGATTATTAAAGACATTACATATTTCAATTTTCAATGTCTCGAGTGGGAAAAAAGAATCGATCCTTCAACCGTCGCGGATACAATGGCACGCTATATTTTTTTCAAAACTATAAATAAGCAAATAAAAACTATAAGAAAACAAAAGTAAAATCTTTTACATATTGACATATTGGCGTTAACCTGCACACATAAATATAAGTGTGCACTTAAAACACTAAAATCATAATAAATAACTTCCCAGTAAGAACAAACGCCAAATCACATGTGACTCGGCCAGGCATCGAACCTGTAGTTATTACCGTCAGTTTATAACAATAATCGTAATATTCATAATATCGCGCCGCGGCAAAGTCAACACGCTAACGAGGCTCGCTCAATTTGTATACAGCGTGTTCATTTTTTAATTTTGAAAATTTTTCATTGTAGGGTTTTAAAGGAGAGAGCAACCTTGAAATTGGGAGTGTAGTTTCTATTGGTAGTTGGTAATGTACGAAAAGTAGTGTAAATATTATTTGGTTGAATGCATTAATCTCAGGAACTACTGTTTTCATTTGAATAATTATTTTTGTTTCGAATGATTCATTTATCGAAGAAGTTTATGTGACATCAAGTTTATCGTTCCGACATAACCTACAGCAGTAAGTTAACTTGGGCGCTTAAAACTTGTCATATGCTATACAACTTATTGTTAGGTCCATGCAGGCTGGTGCGCGCCTAGAAGCTATTATTGTAAATATATAAAAAAATACAAAAAAAGAACACCCTATACACAAATTAGCAAATCACCGCCGAAAGTGCGAATGACTTACGCTTCACACGTCCATAATTATCTGTGAGGAAGTCGCGTGCTGTACTAAACACAGGTTACCATGGCAACGCTGTCCTCTCCAGTAATACTTATGAAATATTAACGCAATTGACGGAAAAACGAGAGAAAATTAAACGCCATATTCGTCGAGACATTTACTATGTTATTATGGGGAGCCTCGTGCCAGGATTTTTAAGTGTAGAGTAACATATTGTAAATTTGAGGTGAGTTCAAATTTTTTAAACAATATTGGCTAATTTTATAAGTTTTTAAAATGATAATTAATGTTAATTAGTTATGGTAACACTGTTTCGTTTGACCAATGACAGTACTTTTTGTAAGAACATTGTGTAGAATGTGATATTTTTTCATTTGTGAAGCCAAGAAGCCTAGAATCTGTAGTCTCAGGCACTATTTCGAAAAATATACTTTTATATTTTGTGCCCTTTTAAAAAAATTGGTAAAAAATAACTGAAGTTCTCAAAAAATCTTATTTTTTAGTTAAAATATGAGGTGTCGACTGTTTAATTAAGTTAAGTATGGTTTTAGGCGACAGTTCGTTTACTTGCTGTTACAACTACTTGTGTTTTACACACTAAAGTCGATAATTTCATTTAGTAGAGACAAATGTGGTGGCTTGAGGCTTGCGTGCGTAACAATCACGACATTTCTGTCTTTCTGCCCAAATTCCTTAGAGGAACTATAAAATAAAAATACTTACCTTGGCTAAGTATTTTTCAGATGACAACATTAGACAGGAGAAAAGGATATTTATAATGTTAAAAAAATATAATACCGTGGAGGTCGTATTAGAGGCAATTTCTGGCATAGCGATTGACTGTAAAATGCGTTAGTTGTGGGTTCGATTCTCACTCGTGGTAATGAGTTATATTCGGTTCCTTGTAACTTCTCATCTCTCGTAAATGTCTCGAAAATTTACCGAGGCATAAGAAACGGAGTGTGTTAACACTAGTTTCCCTCTGCCCTACTATGTGAGATTCAACGTAACGTTGTAGAGTTATTTCGCAATTATCATATTTCTGAGTTAATATTTCAAATCTATGCAACTCAAGCTCCCCCCCGCAGTGATCCCACAGTCAAAAATCACTAAAGCATGATTATTGATCCTTTGGATGAACGTCTGCACCAAATTAATATGTTTTGGTGAAATATTTGTATCGTTCATAAATTTTATTGTTATTATAGTTTCTCGGTTTTTGGGAGGTCCACGTTTTTATGGCAACATTATTTATAGACCATCGCATCGGGTTGTGTCACTTCTACTGGATATGCTTTTTTAGCTTCACGCTTTATCAAAGAGAGGGTAGAAACTATCATGACTTAGTGTTATACATTTTTCTCTATTTTCCAGAATACTGGACATTTGGCCACAGTACTAGGATCCAGAATACTAGGCTTTAGTGGTAAATAAGTTTAATTTTTTCGGCACAAATTTTCAAATTACGGAAAATTTTCACGGCACGTTAAATTATTTAATCATTACATTAGCTGGCAAGGCAAATTGTTGCTTTTATTTATAAACAACCATTGTGTTTACAGTCCGACGCGGCCTTATGAAAAAAAAACATGAAAAAAAAGCATAGACGTAGTAACTTAGCACTAGATTATGTCTGCCTATTTTAATCACTATAAAATAATATTACGGTTATTCCTTCATAGCTTGGTAGGCAGAAGAATCAGGCGAAATGACACTCCGTTCATCAATTTTCACCCAACTTACGTTAGTGGCGGCAACTCTGCGCTTTTCCTACCAGAGCCACTGCCAATCCACCGAGAAGGAATTGAACCCATAAATATCGCATTTACCGGAAAATTTCATCACTATAAAATGGTAAAACAAAGCTAAAAAACCATTAGACACCCATTATACCACGTGCTACGACATATGGGGCGACACCATGAAAAAACACCGTCATGTGGTAAGAGAGACGAAACGGAAGTGATTCTTACGTAGAGCCTTAAAATTGTTTTTTATGTTGAGGATGTTTATATTAATTTATGTAATTGTTCAATCCTTTTATGTTGTTTCACCATATGTTTATGTTGGTATCGCTGATTAACTCTCATTGATGTCTGAGGGTGGTTTCCGTTTAATTTCGAATTTATTTTTGATCACCCCTGTTTCCTACATACATCCGTTTTGATGTTTTCCTATATTATTTTCTGAAATTAAGTAGTTTTACGATGTATTTGATTTAATGGTTTTTTTTATATACAATTATTGTTAAAAAAAGAGCGGAAAGCACTAGATATGTATATCTAAATATGTAGTGCATTCTTTTTAAATATCCTCATCTTTTATCATTATAATATTGTTTAAATTTAGTTATCTATAAACAATATTGCACCGAATCTAATTAAGCCGAGAAAATAATGAAATTTTAAATAAGTATCGCGTCTATCAAAATACGTTAATTATAATACACTTGTTTTAGTAATATCCCTTTTTTTAGCTTTTCGCTGTATAGTGCTTTATCCCTCTGTCTATCCCGTTATGCGGGAAAATGCGTGAAGCTGCATTTTTATGTACAGATCACATTTAAATTAAGGATTTTTTTGAGAAAAAGTTTATTTTTTGGCGCAAACTTTTTTTTCGTTTCTCACAAAAGCTCAATCAAATACTCCAATATTGTTTGTCAAACCGGAAGAAGAATGATGATGATTTAAAAAATAAAGAGACCGCCTTCATCGCCGTGTGAAAACAATGCTATTTTTTAATTCACGCCTAGGCATATCTCAGCGGGGAACTAAAAAAGTCGAAAAAAAAATTACAAAATTCAATAGGGTTTTATATGAGCGAAATGATAACTTAGTATTTTTTTGTATTATAATATAAAAGTCTTTGTTACACCCCTTTTGTGTTATAAGCGAATTGTATTTTTGGTGATTGTTTGTGAATTTGTATGGAAAATAGATGATTTCATGGTTGTATTGAGAGATTTAATCAATTTACTTTTGTATTGTGTTTTAAAAATAGATTTTAGAACAGTTTTCCGCTATTTGCTACTAATAAAAAAAAATTACAGTATGTAGACGCTTACTAAGCAGTTTATTCTTCTAAAATCCTAAATTCACATTGTAAAGATAGAAATTTCAATATAAAATGTTTTATAGAGAGAGGTGGTTTTAGACTGTAAATGAAAACTTATAATCTTACATATGTAGGTACCTTTTTTAATATACGATTATTATACTTTCAACTAGATTTTCGATATACAAATATATCGAAAACCAAAAAAATATCCTGAAACATTATCAAAATAGGAAACAGCATTTTTAAAAAAAAACATTTTTGAGATATTTGACTTGTGTTTATAATCAATTAAAATGTTAAACTTAACTCGTGTTAGGCAAACACTTGAGTTTTACAAGTATTTATTTTCGCTACCGACTTCTTCCACTTCAAGTTTCTAAGCATTTTTTTTATAAAATTCTCACACTTTTAAAAATAACAACATTAAAAAAAATTTCACCTAATTCATGCATCTCACCTAATAAAGTAGTAGTAGATAAATTAAAGTAACACTACGGTATATTAAAATGTACTGTATTTTCACGCTTTATCCCGCAAAATAGAGTAGGCATTCCATTTTCTGGAAATTAACTACTCTGAATATCATTTGAATGGAAATTTAAATGGAGTGAAAATCTAAGAATATTGTTTAAATACAAATTTACCTTTATTGCATAGAGGAGTGAAAATAAAAAAAAATGTATATAAGGTGTCATTCGCGAAGTCAACACCATCAGAATTGATCCATCAGGTAGCCTCGTTACACGTCACATCTTTTTTATATTTTTTAACAAGTGTTTTTTTCGATGGTGAGAACCCACTGTATTTTTATTGATATTACTTGCAAGTCACTGTCGGTTTTATAAAGAGGCTTCCTTCCTTATAAGATTGGGGGTCCTTATGGTATATAAATTAGTAAACATTTCTTTTTACTTCAAAGACTTTGGTGGCCAATCACTCACTCGTTGAGTTCTGCCACTAAACAAGCAATGACTCCAGAATTCGGCAGAAAGTGAGGTAGTAACACTAGGTTCCATCTGATGTGTGCGGGATACAGCGTGAAGCTGATTAAATTTTATATTTTAACCCAGAAATATTATTTCAATTGAAACCAATAATTTTAGAGATGTCACCGATCAAATTCCTCAGTAATACAATATAATAGAATAGATTTTACCATACAGAACCAATTATTAGTTCGACTGTTGTAACTTAACTATTTTTTACAAATATGGGTGGCCGACGTTTGGCATTTTTAATTTACGCGTACACTTTTTATTTATCCACTAAAAATATAGAGATGTGAAAATTTCAAATTTATTGATTTCTTAACCGAACTCTTCATAACTTAATAATGTCCATCGAACGGGTGTTAAAGAGGTTTTTTTTTATATTAATAATCTACCGTGACAAAGGCTAGTGGCCATTTATGGCAAAAATTGCACTTATTAATAAAGTCCCACGTAGTTTTTTTTATTTTATTATAGGTTAACAATAATAATTTAATTTTTTAGTTCACGGTGGCCCTGATAATTTGAGGAAATCGGTTAGTGTTAAGTTAGATAAATTGACTCTGAATAATTATTTTCTAATATCGACGCTATTGGTTAAGAGAGCAAATTTAACTGGGAATAATAATGATATATTTATAAAACAACTAAAATGTACAAAAATTTGAACGACACACATGAACCCGCACCTTTTAGAAACCATCCAAGGGCTCTGAGCACTAAGCCATTAGTTCTTATTAAGTTACGCCGGAATTGAATAACTTTCATGGGATATAAGAGAAACTAGCCACTGTACCTATAATGATATTTGATATAAATCTATTTATACTTACTATAGCTATGATAGTAGCAATTAGGTAAGAAAAAAAATTTTTATTCATCACATTCTAAGAAAATGAACGGATGATGTCGATCCTTGATTCGGTACACATCGTTACCGACAGGTATTTTATAAGGGTCGAGGTACACTGAGTGTATTTCAATAAAAGGTATTAGGTATACCTTCTGTAGCAACACTGACGATTTTGAAGAGGTGCGAGATCGAGTTCGGTTATGTCAATATTCTTTTTATTTTCTACTTTGTGTAATGTATGAACAACACTTTACGAAAAGATTCTCATTTTTATAGTTCCAAATCTACGTTAAATAACGCAGAAAAAAATATATTACCTTATTATTATTAATGTACAGACATGGCGTAGGGACACAAGGGAGAGACTGTAAATGCAAAAAGGTATGGATTCTATTCTCAGTCGAGGAAATGAAATATTTTCAATTCTTCGCTCTGGGTACGAATCAAAAATGGAGTGTCATAACACTAGGTCCCTTCTGCCTACACGCGGAATAGTATATGAAGTTATAACAAAAAAAAATGTTGATCTAAATATACCACAAACCTAAACACCGGATGCTGGCAGGAACTCTTCCGTTTCTATAATATATTATAGTAATTACAAGTTTTTATCTGAATAAAAAGTGTTTCTCACGGGACGGTAGCGTGATTGTGGCTGTAAAAGGCATAACTTTCATAATATAAAAAATATTTAAAGGGGCCGTCGCCGCGCAGCGCCACTACGGGTGACTGTAAAACATGAGGGTTCGATTTCCACTTGAGAGAATGGATTAGTTTTATTCCCTGGTTCTGGTCACAAGACCAAGCGCAGCATTGAGCTTTGCTACTCAACGCGCCATGTCTCGTAAGGTGGGCCCTCTGTCCACCGGCTCATCTCGCCAGAACTGTCCTGGGCCTTCCTGGGGAGCCTTTCTGCTTGAGGGAGAAGGCCTGTCTTTGTTTTTGAAGTAATCTATTTGGAAAAAAGTATTTGTTTTCTAATTTTTCAAGCTCAATCGTTTGTTGATAAGAATTCTGGAGTGGACATCAGGCTATTCTGGAGTAGGCATGGACCACCCGTCTCCCTCCTTATTCGTATGCCTAAATGATTAAATTTGAAATAATTTATTTTTTAAAATTTTAAAGCATAATGTTCTTAACATAGTTCTCAAAACGAAGAGAAAAATATTCTGCAATTTTGAGTTACACCTAAATCGAATCTACTCCTAGCATAAGCCATAAAACTAGACACTTGGACCATCCACTCAGCCGGCTTTAATAGAGGCCAATATATGAAACGAATGAAAAAATATTTTTTCACCCATTGTGCGGACGCCGCGGTCAAACACCATATGTGCCACGTGGATATTGCAAAAAGTTTGTTATAGCTACGAAAAACTAGTTTGTTTAGCTTATACTAACATAACCTGCAACGATTCTAGTTCATTTTACTAGAAAAATTGTGTATACCGACTGCGCGACGCAGGAGGGTAATGTGTTTGTCCCTCTAATTATGTATAGATGTTCGTCCTTATGTGGCGTTGTAGACCATAGGGCATAGGCATTGTACCATATCCATTCCTGTGAAAGATTTCATTCATTTTATCTGGTTAAGCCTAAAAAACCTCTTCAATTTCGAAAGCAAAGCGTGGCGTTGAGTTCTGCCACTCAAAATACAATGCTTCCAGCTTGAAGCTAGAAAAGAAAACTCAAAATTTGACTTCTAAGTTTTATCCCAAAAACTTAGAAGTCAAATTTGTGAAGTGAAGTATCAACTGTCTGTTTACTGTCAGTTCATTTGCGAATAGTTTTGCTTAGTAAATTTCCATTTTTCTAATATAGAAGGAGAAGGCTCCAAGTAAGTTCCAATATTCATCGCACAATGCCAAAAGTTAATAAAAATTAAGCAGATTTCATTATACCTATATTACATTCATTAAATAAACAAGCCAAAGAAAAACAACGAAAAAAACTTCACCAAATATCCAAACTTTCACTGTTTATAAACTTTTATTTATATTAAAACACCTAAAAAAACGAACCTAGGCCCAACAAAAACTTATAGTCCAAGGTTAGGTCTATTATGACAGCTGACTGTAAGCAGAGTGCGGCAGTAGGCCAGTGGGTGGACTTGATAGGCTTCGCGATTATACACCTCGTTAGCCTTGCTTTTGGTAACGTGATTTTTATGTTTTTTTTTTAGTTTAGATTTTTTAACATTCTAAAAGTTGAGTTAGGTTATAAATGTTATGTTGGAAATTAGATTTTTGTATATGTTCCGTATTATATAAATATACCTACATGTTTAAATCACTGATTTGGTTCAACAGTTACGCATTTATTTAGTAAGTAAACGATCACAACGATGTGACTATATACGCGCCATTTTGGATTCGATTCCAACTCTGGGGAATTAATTATTAATTATTTTCATTTCTTTGATAGGTTCTCAGGTTATCTTTGCCTACCCTGTTATGTCTATTCTTCTGCCACTCAACACGCAATCTTAACACAAGGTTCTCTCTGCTTACCCTAGTATGTCTACCCTACCTACCTACCCTATGTGCGGGATATAGAGTGAATCTATAACAAAATAAACCAAAACACGTAGTCAGGTTGTACATACTACTACCTACTAAAAGTAGTTATTATGTATGTATCCAGCTTATAGCAGGGTAAGCAGAACTTAATGTTATAACACTCTATTTTCCACCTCCTGTCCAATTTGTTTTATTATTAGAGCAAGTAAGAATTGAACCCACAACCATCGTGTTTACAACGACCTTTAATTAATTGCTTAATCTTCGCAATTCCAAAAATCTGATACAACTTATGAGAAAATAACTGTCACAGATTCTCACACTAACCTACATCTGTCAATGTTCACACGTAGCGCTCGTTATCCACTCAATTGACCGTTCACGTGAAGATTAACCGAGATTTTGTCGTAAAAACTAACATTTTGATATTAAAAAATGAAAATTTTAATAAAAAAAATGTTAAAAAATTACAGCATCTGTTTTAGTATTGTGGAATATTCAAAAAGACAGTTGCTACAACGATATTGCAAGGCTTCTCCTAAGATGCGAAGGCGCAGGCGTAAGCAGATGGTTTGCAATTGCCAGTTTTTATGCATTACAGTAGGTGAGTTAAGAATCATAATATTAACTGGTGTTTACACGAACTAACATATTGGTTACTATCTGTAAAATATAGGAAATAAGCAAAAATAGTTTTTTTGTAGACTTAGTTTGGTTTCCTCATCAAAGTTGTTAAAATATTATAATTTTTCAAATTCGACTAAGTAGTTCCTAAGATAAGGTCATACAAATAAACTCTTCGACTTTCGGCAATGTTATACTACGTATATTTTTTTTGCTTTACTCTGTATCATGTATATAACAGGGTAGGGACAAGAAATATAGTATTAAGACACTCTATTCACTTGAATGATGAAGTGAAAATAATTTGTTTCAACGTCCTGGAATTGAACCTACGGCCGTCATGTTTTCGGTCAGACGCTGCTAACACATCAAAGAACTTATAATCAAGTTATAGAGTACCTGTCACTTTAACTACAAAAACCTTTCTCTAAATGTAGTCTTCTCAAGCCATATGAGACATCGCTAGAGGCACTCAGTTATGACCGTTTTTTGGTTTCCAGCAAAACCATGACAAAATTATAGAATTTTTACAAATTAAAAAAAACTAATTTTGGCGCTCCAAGCGATTCATAAGATATAAATAAAGTCATAAATGTTATACGGTAAATCGAACTCGCTGTCTAATTTAGTTTTAATGTAACGTTATAACCATTCGATTTGTTCTGCAAAATCCCTTTTTACCTGGTTCTTGGATTTTTGATGGTGACTTTTGACGCTTGAGGCGTTATCGTGTCGAATATTATTCGTAAATTCTTTAGCCAAATCAAAGATTATATTTTCTTTGTTAAATATTTTGACTCATATATTTATATGTCTTTATTATTGGAATTATTAACACAGAAAAAGAACCCAGTTCCTCTGCCTGAGAGGTAACCGCTAAGACCTCAAGTCTGATAATATGACACGTGTACACTTGAGTTTATATAACGTTTTTTTATACAATTACTTACTTATGAAAAGATATTTAAAATGACAAATTTTGAAGGACTTTTGCAGGAATATTCTAAAGTAAAGTTTATTATATACGATTAAGGGTATATTTTGCGATGAATGTTTAACTAATTATGGTTAGTTCCGTACAGAAGTGCAATGATGCGCGAAAAATGGACTGGAAGTCCAGAGATCTGACCATGCACTTCAATCTTTTAGTTTTGATACTTTAATACAAAAATATTACATTTGTTTCAAAATTTAGATTACGCCAAATAATATGTTATGTATTTTTTAGGAAACTTATAAAACAAGGGAATAAGAAATTCGACGTCCTTGATGTGAACGTGTCGCTTGTACGTTTAGTGATGACGTTTGAGCGTCTAGTGATCAATGCGCTTGAACGGTTTCTAGGAGGTGCGGATACTAACGCTGCGTTAATTTTTTTATATTTCCTAAAAAACCTATGTTTCTTATTCTATGTTTCTTCAAAATTTAGAGAATATGTGGTCTGTAGTGTTTAATTAATAAACTTTCAAAGTGAAAAATAGCGAATATAAACCATATTTGTGTACCGAAGCGGGGAAAAGCAAATAATTTATTCCCTTAAGTGGAGATCAAATTCACGCCCATCACGTTTATAGTCAAAAGCTATATCACTAAAGCTGTTATAACACATAATTCATTTTTTTTATATATCACACCTAATATCAAGACTATTCGATCAAGTAAAAATAACGACATTATTGGCTATTAAACGGAAGTGCGATATCTTACAAATTCTGCTTACTTCCGTTGAAACCTTTTCGGGGGATTAAAGTCTCTTTAGTTCCTCAAATTATCGGCACACCCCTCTTTCGTCCCCTTTCAACCCCCTTACATGGAAACGCTAACATGATGTAATTAGAACTTAAATTATCCTTACTCAGAAATATCCAGGAATTTTAAAGTTAAAACAATGTATGAAAGTTATTTTTTGTCACCAAATTATAATTAAATTTAAAAAGTTGGAGAGCATTTTTTTCATTAAAGATGTACGTATCATTGTATTTTTTCGTTAATTAATACAATGATAGTTAGATTGGCTTCTCTAAGTGAAAGGAAAATGTGGTCTATTCTATACAAAACTATATTTCTAAATATAAAAGCCATAGAAAAGTATGCATGAGGCCTTCGTGGAGCTGTGACAAAGGATAGAAATTCCGTCACTTAACACGCAATATCTAGATAATTAGGCGGACAGAATGTCTTATGATCGTCTCTATAGGTTCCCTGTGCCTACCACACTGCCCCTGGGATAGAGCGTGAAAGTAAAAATTATAAATTACCTACATTTATCAAATATTACATTCTATTATTTATTTTTATAGCTTTACGCTGTATCCCGTACATGAATAGAGTCCCGTACGAGAATAGTTAAAGGGAACCTAGTGTTAAGGACACAGACCGTTCCCTTCAACGTCACGCTTTGCCTTGTTACCAGAACGAGGAAATGAAAATATAAAACATTTCATTCCTCCGAGTGTGAATCGTTCCCACAACCATTACGTTTACAGTCACTCCACTGGACCACAATGGCTTCGTTTAATTGAACTACCCATTTCGTCTCATCACTCATCACCCATTATATATAAGAGATTCAACAAGTATCTTATACTTCTAAATATAAAAAAATGTTTCTTCATCTTATTTAGATAATAATAGCAATTATTCGAACAAATTTCGGCAAAGTGGCTGAAATTGGTCACTAAGCAGGTAATTTGGTGCCAACGGCCAATGCTTGCGAATCCCTAATTGAATTAGATGGCACCGGATATCATTTTGGAAGAAATGAGTGATGATTTATTATGTAATTGTTAATTTATGTGGTCAGAATGGTACTGGTTTATGGTAATGGTTTTCTGGTCGTTATTTGATAGTGTTGTTGTTTAAGATGTGGGAGTTTAAATCCTAATAAATTAAGCTTTTAATAATATAAAGTTCCTCCAAGTTCGAGTTATCGCAACGGTTGTAGATTCGACATCCACTCGGGGAAATTAATTATCTTATTTTTCACTTCTCTGTAACAAGATAAGGCGGCGCGGCGTTGAGTTCTGCCACTCAATACGCAATGTCTAGAAAATTCTGTCGAGTGAGAAATGGAGTGACTTACCACTAGGTACCCTTTGTCTACCTTTTGTTTCAGTATATAACAAATATACTACACTAACTTTTTTTCTCGCTCATTTTTTTATCCCGCTTTCATCTGTATCGTGTCAAATGATACTTTGATGACATCTCGTTTATATTTTTTATTTGCAAAACCGCACACGTCCACTAATAGAATGTAATAACCGTCTAACAAGCGTAATTTATAATTTAGATACTTTTTTTTATTTTGGTCTCCTAATGATTTGTATTTTTTTATCTTCATGAATAGATATTGGTAATGGCCGTGGTGGCGCAGAGGCACAGCTTCTGGCTTTAAACGCGGCGGATGTGGATTCGATTTCCACTGAATTGAATTATTTTCATTACCTCAGTCTGGTAATAATACAAAACACGGCCTTGAGGTCCGCTGCTTAACAAGTAATGTCATAAAATTGCGGATAGCGGGGATCGGAGTGTCTTAACACTAGTTTCATACTATCCTCTTTACCGTATACCCTGTTATATACGGTATACAACGTGTAGTTGTAAAAGAGCAAAAATACAGCTAAATAAATTATCCAATTGGACAATACCCTCTCAATATTGAAAGTATAAGTATAAGCAAAGGAAAAAATACTATTCAATTTCATACCACACTACACTACGGTTCATGAGTCGTGGACTGAAGTTATACTAATTAGATTTAGCTCTAGAATTTTGTCTTACTTTTCATTATTTTCAAAGTACACATTGCAAGCAAGCTGACATTCCAAAATTCAGCAAGCCTAACTTCAAAGCGGCCACGACTCGTCAACCGTACTGTAACTACTTATATTATACGGTCAAACCTCTGTTATACAGTCATAAATCGTACACCACGCCCGCGCATACCTACGTCATAACTTGTGATTTTTTTTCACATCCACCTCCGAAACCTCTCGCTACTACAGAATTTATGATTTTATTTAGAAACGCGTGAGGCAAAAAGTTAATCGATTGATCTTACTGTTTTTTGTTTGATGCTGACGTGGCCAGGGGTTGAGGACTTGGTCAGTTTTGAATAAAGTTGCTTTCTCTGCTGTATTTAGACTAACATTTGAACTAGCGGAACTTAAATTCGCGGAATTTAGAAACCATTCAAGACACTTTTGCCGATTTAGCCAAAAGTTAAGGTTCTTAAACCCTTACTTTTCTTTAAAAACAACTGCCTTTTAGAATGATACATTTTTATAACTTCACGCTCTTTATCCGCATAGTAGCGTAGGCAGAGGGAACTGTTAAGACACTCCATTTGACAAGCGAGGAAAATTAAATATTTTATTTCCTTGAGTGAGAATTGAACGCAGAACCTGTCGCATTTACAGTCGCTCGCTTATGTCCGTACTCCATGGCTGGCCTTACAAATCTTTAAGGCCTTTTAATAGATAATCTTACAAAAGCATAAGTTACAGCAAAAAACAATATATTACTTAATTATACAAGATTAAAAGTCGAATTTACCCGCCACCCATTGTACAAAATGAAAATAGATCTTCGCCCGCCCGCCCTCGGTCCACGCGACCGCCCACTTAAAGCTTCATTCCAAAGATATATTTTGATACTTTGCAACCATTTAATAACTGGTTGCAGAACGGTGAAGTAGCAATTAAAAGTATATTTAGTCAGTCATATCAATAGAATCATCGATTATAGTTTTTTCTATGCAATTTTGTATGGACATCTCAAATCCAAAAGGTAGTATATGTTAAAATATTTTTTTTGCTTAAAAAAATATGTGAGAAACGTCCATTTTTACAAAAAATGGTAGTGGGTTCGATAAATCGTTTGTACTAAAAGCGTGTCTAATATCGTGATTATTGGTTATTAAATATAACGTTTAATGTAAATGAATTCAAACCGCTAATATTGTGTCATTCTGTCAATCAATCATTTTGCAAATTTTAGTATAACTTAGATTCTATAGTGGCGCAGTGGAGCAGTCTCTGGCTGTATACGCGATGGGTGGGCATTCGATCTTCTCTGGGAGCAATTTTTTGTATTTAATTTATTAGATTCACGCTGTATCCTGCTTATAGTAGGATGAAGGAACCTGGTGTTAAGACACTTTGTTCCCCATGCTCTGGTTCTAGAATTTACGTGTTGAATGGCATTACTTAGCGCTGCGCTTTATTTTATTACATGAACGAGAATATATTATATATAGTACAAATCAAACCCACAACCGTTAAGTTTCGAGTGAGGCGTTTCGCCTCTATGATATGAAGGCCTCAGGGATCATTCTAAATAATTATAATTTTCTTGTTTTCACTAAAAAGAGAAAGTTAAAAATGTACAAAATCAGATCCTTATGATCTGAGAGAAGCTACAAAATTTACTTCACACATATTTCAGTAAAATAATTTTGTATTTAAATTAGAAAGAAAGATAATCTACGGTGATTGCATTACACGTACATTAAAAAAACCCAACTATGGACTTGCAACCAAAATTGAAATAACTCTTAAACTTTATGATAATTTACCTATTTCTTGCCCATCTCCTATCACTTGTTATCTTAAGCTTTCTTTTATCTTTGACTATACGTAAAAGCTCCTACATGAAAGTTGACGCCAAATTAAGCAGTTAGAAGCTCATTGTCACCCGTCCACCGGTCAAATGGGCAATAAAACTTAATTTATTGTGCCCACGCGCCTATAAATGCTTTACAAAAGGTAAAGGCGTTTTTGTTTGACAATTGTCATCCCTTTACTTTTATTTGTTTGGAAAATGGACCTTAAAGTATAAAAAAACTGTTGTATTTTATAAATGTTATTGTGAGCGGCGTCGTGGTTCAGTGGAATAGTTTCTGACTGCAAGCGACATGTTTGCAGATTCGATAGCTACTCGAAGGGATGGTTGTATTTTAATAATATTCATTTCCCCACTCTGGTAGACAAAGCGCGGTAATGAGTTCTGTCTTTCAAGATGTAATGTCTGTCTTTACACTAGTTTCTGCATTCCCTGTTGAAAAAAAAGGAAAAAACATAAAGCTGTTTTTTTATATTTTTTTCTCTAAGAAGTCCGCGTCAGATACTATGGATGTGTGTAATAAACCACCGCGTAGGTGGTTGTAGGCTCTAAGCCAAATACGGTAAATTTATTATATAGATATTTTTATTATTAACTTCCCGCCTTCGTGAAAAAAAACAGAATAGGGAATTTCTATAGGCGAGGTATAGCATGTAGCGGCATAAAATGTATACTTAGTTTTTCCCACTTTCCGTGAAAATATTAAATATTTCATTTCCCCCAGTGGAAATCGAACCCACAACCTGTCGCGTCTACAGTCGCACGCTTATGCTCTTGCGCCGTGATCAGCCTTGCCAAGGCAAGATATTTTCAAATTCTTATATACAGAGATACTTTCTTTGATACTTTCTAAGGCATCACTTTTTTAGCAGGTTACTCTCCTCTTTCAGTACTGTTTAAGTGGATTTCGAATGGCAGAAAGGGAAAATAGTTCAATCCATTGAGTGAGAATCAAATCCACGACTATCGCATTTACCGTCATATGCTGTCCCACTGTGCCATGATGGCGTAAAATTACATATCTAAATAGCATCACCGTACTGTTTTGCTACCAACATTTAGATCCAAAGATAATAATAAATTTTATTGTTTAGGAAACCAATAAATTTCACAGTTTTTTCAACTTGTAACACTAATTTGTTTTAATAATGCATAAAGTTTTGGCAAAAAAAAATAACCTAAATGGTTCCGCTTCCTCTGACTGTCGCTAAAGTGGTTTATGACTTTTGGCTTTTTAGGCGAAGTCGTAAAAATTAGATCGTTTGAGAAAAAAATTGACGCCATCTGAATAGAACGGATGGAATGTTATAGTAGTGGTTATAACTTCAAATTTCTTTAAGATTATTTTGAGACTATAAAAATATTTATATAACAGTTGTACTCCGGTTAAGCAAATTGATCATTAATAAATGGAAAACATTAATTTCATTCCTGTATATGTTAAAATAAAAGTAACATTTATCTTTAAATTTATACTTTTGATGAGAAAAATCTCAAAATCTTAGTAACATTAAGCATTGGAAATTTTCTAGCCAAACGTTATATCTACACATAGCAGAGGGAAATGTAGTATTAAGACACTCCGTTCCTATTAAGCCACTTCTGTTTCCACAGAATTTTTAAGAATTTTAAAATTTTTGCCTGCTAAGTGACGAAATCTAACGCTGCGATTTGCCTCGTTACCAGAGCGGGGATATGAAAATAATTCATTCCCCGGAGTAGGCACTAAACCCGCAACCGTCTCGTTTGCAGTCGCACACCTCTGCATGTGCGCCATAACGGCTCTTTTCTATATGACAGAAAAAAATATATGGGACCACACAAGAAAGCCGTAAAGGCAGCGAACAAATAAAGGCGGAGCACTAGTTATTCTGGCAAAATAATTTATGTACGGTATTATAACAAGGCTGTGTAATAATGTCGTAAATGTCTATTTAAATGATTCATACAAAAATCTTGATTCTTCTTCTACAGTCGTAGCGCAGGAGGAGAAAACGTGACTGTAAACGCGACTGGTGGTGGGTTCGATTCCCACTCAAGGAAATTAAATTTATATTTCTAATTCTTTGCTCTGGTGTCGAGGCAGAGCGCGGCGTTGAGTTAAGTTGATTCGGTGGAAAATGGGGAACGGAGTCTTTTAACACTAGGTTCCTCTGCCTAACCTGCTTTGTGCAGGATACATCGTGAGGCTGATTTAATTGTATTTTTTGTTTTTATTTAAAAATCAATACGAAAATAAAACCTTCATGTGTCACAGAGTAAAATTCTATTGGCGAATAATTGATATACTTAAATTCATCTGGATTTTACTACTGCTGGATGCAAAGAGCTGATAATCAAGCTCAGTGGCATGCCATTGAAGAAGCCTATGTCCAGCAGTAGACGAGGACAGGCTGATGATGATGATATCTCGATCTATATCTAGTACTTGTATTCATGTGTTAAGCAGATATATAGTGCAGCAGGTACACCTACGGCCTCATACTACTAAATAAGAGTTGTATATGACACATTCTAAGTGCCTGAAGTAATTACAGCGGCCATAGAATTGATTAAGCTGATGTAGTATACCCTATATCCTTCCTCAATAAATGGATTATCTAAGAAAAAGTTTTTTAATTCGAATTAGTGCAGTGGTTTCTGATATAAGCGCGTTCAACCAAACAAACTCTTCAGCTTAATAATATTAGTTATTTTTTTACGCACAGGCAGAGGGAACCTGGAAATCCATAAGCTGCTTTCGTCGTTTATAGCCGCATACTTATGCCCTTGGACCACGACTGGCCTCAATTGGTGTGAAAAGCATACCAAAAATTATTGATAGGAAAATATTAATTCTAAGCCGAGCTTGAACCTGCTAACTCCTCAATAACAACATATGCTCCTCACTTTACAATTCACTTTTTATATATACAAGTTGTTTACCTATTTAAGTTTAAAACGCTCAGGTGCTCGTCGGGATGTCAAAGGGATGCGCACGAGTCGCCCATATGTCGCCATATTGGGGTCGAGCCCTTGGGGTGGTTTGATTGTGTATTTATTATAAATATGTATATTATATGGTTCAAATATGCATATATTTGACGATGTCGTGGGTTGTGGGTACGATTCCCACTCGAAGAAATTAAATATTTAATATTTTTTTTTCTTCGCTCTGGTAAGGCAAAGGGCGGCGATTACCTTTGTCACTCAACAGGCAATGCCTCCAGAATTCGTCGGAAAGTAAAGAACTGAAGTATCTAAACGAGAACAGAAAATGGTTTTTAACGGCCTAAGGCTTTTGGCAAAATGTTGGGGTTTCTTACAATACTCGTATATTCTGAAATAACAAAATATACGCGATTGATGAACTTAACATAATAATATTTAAAATGTCTAGTTAATTAGAGGCCGCAGCCGCGCAGCGGCGTAGAACTCGAAAGAATTAATTATTTTCATTTCGTTGCTCTGGTAATAAAACAAATCGCGGTGTTGACTTCCACCAGCCAATACGCAATGCTTTGAACACTGGGTGGTGCGTAGGGAACAGTGTCTTAATAATAGGTTCCCTCTATCAATCTTGCTTTATTGCGATATTCTAGTACAGCGTGGAGCAAGCAGTAAAAATATATAAGAAAACTTTTCCCCGAGTGGAAATTGAATCCACAACTATCGAGTGCACTCAAACACCTCACTCTTCCATCATTACACATACCCACAATTAAATTATAATAAATAGACATGAGACACGAAATGAAACGTAAAAATTGGCATCTTTCTTTCAACCGTAATTCTCCAACCTCAACAACATATGGTAGTGGCAGACGCCAAGCCAACTGTTACATTTGCCCTCTCTTTCAACCAAAACTGAAAACTAAAACGCTAGAAAAGGACAAAATATTCATTAGTTAACAAACTATTATTTGAAATTTTCGTATTGCAAAAAAGGGCATTGTTTGTGCGCGTGCGCATGTCACGTGGTAGCGAAGCCTATCCGGTTGTACAGAGTCTCATCAATTTCGAACAGGATATTGAAACGATACGATAGATCCTGCTTTTTTTCAATCTTTTGTATGGCATATGGATTAATGTTTAACGTTATTCATCATACATTTGTAAGCGATGAAAATAAATTATATGGCTAAGTTATTTTGTAAAGTTTTTGAGTTGCGGAAATCAAATCAAAGAAAGAAAGAAAGAACGAAGCATATTGACTCCTCGGAGGGCCGAATCAAAGAGGTTGGTGACACTGAGGAGGCGAGGCTAAAGAGTTATGCAGACCGTAGAGTTTAGCTCTCTGTTAGTCTAGTTATCTAGTTATTTTCATTTCCTCTAGCCATCCTGTTATGCTAAAGAAAAATTAAAGATTTTAATCTACACAAACCAACCAACTAAAAACCAATAAAAATGCTATCAAAATCCTGCTCTAGTTAAAACCTATTCTAATATTCAAAGAAAATCTTTTCTAATGACAATAAATTAGAAAGCATCATCATTTACTAAGTCTTTAGGTTGACTTAAAGAGTTTTTTTATTAAAAAAACCCCATATGGCTCAATCAATTCAACCCTTTATTTGCGAGGTATCGTTTAGACCCCAATTATAATATAAATGCTAAACAAACATGGACTTTTACCGAAATGACTCTATCAAAATACCAGTGCCGCTTGAGAAAATGTATTTCTGATTTTATGGTAGAGATGATGTGGTAGAGTACGTAAAGAACTATAAATAGATTTACAATTTAGTTTGTTATGCTTAAATAAATGAATTATACATCTTTTTGTACGATGTTATTTTAAAAATTTAACAAAATCATAAAATAAAAATATTGAAATTGTTTCCCTAAAACTAATATCCCGAATTTAAATATGAATGACAATAAAAATTAGAAGACTTAAACGGTCGTTTAAACCACTATACTTAGTTCGCGCATAGATTTATGTAAATTAGCATTTTATTACCGGACCCCTTTTTTGTAATAAAATTATGTAAGAAAGTTGATGATATTTTAATTTCGTTAAGTCCTTATATTTGTTTAAGGGTTATAAGTGGAGGCTATTAGGTCAAATGACTGGAATTTTAAAACGAAGCCTACTTCAAAATGTGAGAAAATATTATAAAGTAAGTAAATTTAAGGCTGTAATTAGAGTAAAACTGAACTGAAGCTGAAATTAGACTGAAATAAATGGACTTACAAAGTAAGTAAGTTTCATGTTTAATGATGATTCTTTTTAGTATTTGTTTAGTTATTATTTCCGGGTAGGCAAAGTCTTGTGATAAGACACTTCGTTCCCCATTTTTTTACCAATTTTCAAGGCATTGAGTTAAGTTGACTGGCGGAATTCAACCCTGCGCCTTGTTTTTGTACCACAGCGACAACGACCCCAAGATTAACAATACAAATGAATTATTTTTAATTTTGTATACATATAATATTTTAGGACATTGTAAAAAATATACAAGTAGGAATCAATCAAAAAATTTGCAGTCGATATTGACCTGCATCAAGGTGTCAAAACTCAAAAAAAATGCTTATTCTATTAACCACCGGTAGCGCTAGCGACCCCCGCGGTGACAGCTACTGGACATGGGAAAGTGAAAAAAATTGATCGATTTTGTAATAACTTTCGCTGATTTTTTTTACTTTGAATAGAAGCTTTTATTATAGGTGGAATGCAGATTTTTTTTAATGATTTTAACATAACATAAAAACTCTTTACTTCACACCACAATATTACATAATCAACAAATAAATTCTTACAAAAAAAATGTGAAAAGGCCCTAACACTAAAAGTGATAATTATAAATTATAATTTTCTTATTTTTAAGATAATTGTTGTATTTTTAAAATAAATTTTGAACACATTTTGTTTTATATTTTATTTTAAAAAAAATCTATCACGCACTTGCACGTATTTGCACGCAAAAGCACCATCATCTGTGTAAGATGAGTTTCATCGAAATAATGCTAGTCATCGCACAGGATGTGGTGGAGCTATCCGTGATAGACATAACGACTTCATTCTTACGTTAGGATGTTTTAGTAAATTTAGCTTAGTTTTTTTTTTAACTGTAATATAATGAATCTCCAGTGATGAACAGAAATATTTAGGAACAAAAGTTCCTAAATATTTACATTTCTTGTATATGCGCGGTTTTTCAGTTTTTTGTGGATCGAAATATTAGTAATAGAAATATATAAAAATAAAATTATTGGCGCAAACTCATGGAATTTAAGTAATCATGATAATAATAATTGAAGACAATTTGAACTACGAATATATAATTAAATATTCATAAAAAATTTTTTTTTTTCTATCTTAGATCAAACTCTATTAAATAACTTATCTATATCCAAAAAAGGCACAAATAAACAACATTTCAAATCAATTGACAATAAAAACTTTTTCATTTGAGCACCCGCGAATAATAAAACGGCGGGATGTCTGCGTTCCAAATTCAAATTGTATACGAACAATGGCGTCCGACAGTTCGCGCCTTTTTACACAGACCACACAAAATGACACAAAGAATAACGTAAATTATAAAAAGTCATATTATGATCTAAAACATTCCGCCACGGGCTACCGAATTAACAAATTAATTGTATTAATTTAATTAAAATTGTCGGTCAGGTGTGACGATTTTTTTTATTACATTGTTGTTCTTGACGTCATATTGAAAAAAGCATTATAAATCATATGAAGTCAATAATATTATAAATATTCATAATATCTATATTTTATATTAAATAGTAAATGAGAAAATTATCCTTAATTACACTAAGTAATACTTAATGACAACTCGCTATAAGCTTGTATTAAAATAAAAAAGAAATATTTTGACAAGTCAATCGTGGTTGTTATAGGACGAAATGACAAGATTGGGTCAAAAAGCTATAAAAAAATGAAAGAGTGAATTTAGCAAGAAAAAAACATGAAGTAATGAATTTCGTAGAAACATTCCTAACCGTGCCTTCGTAAGGCGCGTGTTATATAGGTGGGTGCTATATATTATAATTTCTTAATTTGCGCATATTCAGTTAAAATTCGAATATTCTTTATCTTATATTCTTTTTCTTTTCTTTTTTCTTTCTATGCTATACTAATACATATTCTTTTAGAAAAATGACTACAACACCTAGAGAACATGTCCAAGATTCCATAGATTCTTCCCCGCCTAATATTCTCGACAAGTATTCTCCAAGAACTGTGAGTCCAGCACAGGTGACATGACCTTTTATTTTTAGCTTTTTTGGTCTTATACAAGTTTTATTTGCACACTTAGGTAAGAAACATTTCTAGAGACGTATAAAAATTTCAACGTAGCGGGACCTGAACCCGTTCCTCTTAGAAATAATCCATAATGTAGATATATTTTGAATGTTATACGATGAATTTTTTTTTTTTTCATTTCCTCGCTTTAGTATAGACATGGCGCGGCGTTGAGTTTCGTTATTTAACGACAACCTATCTTAAGACTAATTTCCGTCTGCTTACTCTTCGTTCTTTTTAAGAAAATGCACTGCATATTCTTAGCAAAATGCAATTTCATTTTATTTTAGAACAAAATATATATATCACTAGATATGTGAAGAAAGACAATTTACATTTTCTAATTTGATCTTCTACATCGTCTATTTCAAAAAGTACAAATTCATTTATCATTTTAGATAAGCTGATTTTTTTTTTATGTACATAGATTAGTCCACAAAATTCGTCTTCATACACTCTAGCGAATGACCAAAGTCTGTTCAGTCGAGATGTGGACCACTGGATGAGAGGGTATAATTCTCCTACAGAATCTACGGGAGTGCAGGGGAGCAGGTATACCTACTTCCATCCTTCTAATGTCATAAACTTGAAAGTTTGTGATGATGGATGTTTCTCCACGCAAAAACTACTGAATATAATTTGCTTATATATAATAATTTTACCTTCTCGCTATTTTACCTTCATAGGCCTGTATGTAAACGCAATAGTTGTGGGTTCGATCCCTGAAGGAAGATTATATTTAAAATATTTTCATTTCCCCGCTTTGGTCCACAAAGCTCTACTAAGAGTTGAGTTTTGTTAAAGTTTCACTCGCTTATAGCAGGGGAGGCAGTGGAGGAACCTAGTGTTAGGACATTTAATTTTCGCCTGATCTTCAACACATTACATGGTGGGCGGTGGTTGAATCTAACACCGATTTAAAAGATTCGAAATATTGTATTATTTTATTAGTACTTTTTTCTCATTCCTTTCATGTTCTCATTTCCTTCTTTAAGGTTAACAACTGTCCAAAGATCGACGCTAGTGAACACTACAACTGATTCATCGGGGTTTTGGTACATGCTTGCTGTAATTTTACCACTTTTCAATGCCAATCGAGGGCCATGGAGATGCACTCCTAGGTAACAAGTTCAAATTTATACATAATTAATAGTGTTCTGTAATATAGTAGATATGATATTGCAAAAATACAGCGTTGAACTCCGATTTTGAACATGCAATGCCTTGAATTTTTTAATTAGGCGTAGTTTCTTAATGATTTCCTGTATCGACTCTGTTTTGCGAGAAAAAGCGTGAAGCTGCTTTATTAAATTGTTACCAAGTCTAATTTCTTGCATTTAATTATGTGTAGCGCCATCTATTAGGTTAAAGTCAAACAATTGCTGAACTAAGTTTTCATTCTCAATAAGAAATTTGCGGAATACCTTTAAATGTTGTTTTGTTTCTATACAACACACAATATCTCGATACAAAGTGTCTTAACACTGCATTTGGGATAAAACATTAAATAGAAGAAAAAAGAAAAAGTTTCCCAAGTTCCCGTTACAGAGCCATCTTTCGGATATTATACAAGTTACAATCACGCTCTTACAGTATTAATTTAGTTTGATAGATGTCTCATTATATCGTTTTGAAAAGATAATTTACCGTTTATGTAGCTATGAATAACAAACATATGATTATAAATTGGTTTTTTCGCCAGTCCGCTCAAGGGCCGCAAGCCGAGGTTCGAGTCCCACACGGCCGCTCTTACAGTCGTCGACTTCCTCACAGGCAGCCACTTAGTGCTTGCATTTGTTCAGGGACAGAGTATCCTCTTC
>FAPP01008706.1:719-11237 GCA_001485965.1 Heliconius ismenius | reverse complement strand
GGAGGCATTGTGCGTTGAGTGGCAGTACTCAACGCCGCGCTGTGCCTCTAATCAAGAGCGAAGAAATGGAAATATAAACGTAAATACATATTTCACTTTCTCGATCGATCCCACAACCGTCGCGTTATAGCCTCACCCTTGTGCCGCTGCGCCACGACGGCCTCAATATAATTGTATGGAAAGATTGTAGGTATACCACTTAAAAATATCACTTACATCTAAATCCCTGTGATCCGATATCCTCAGTAAGATCTCCCTGATACACTCTTCAGGTAAATCGTGGAGTTTAGGCACTACTTCTGGCCCCGGCTAAAAAACAGAACATCAATCATTTATATCCTCTCCTTATAATATCATTCAATCATTTATATCCTCGTGGACCAGTTTGAATAAATTTAACTGTACACGGTGATCGTGGGTGTGAACCTTAATACTTCAACAGTTGAAATACGTATACTATCTTACCAACTTACCTCTTGAATACGTATACTGTTAGCTATATGTGTGATCCTGGCAATAGCATGGTCGTGGTGACCCCACAGAGCACGAGAACCTAATGGTCTTCCCCAGCAAGCTCGCCTCTCAGCTTCACGTAACGCTGATAATGCTACCAGAAGTGCCCTTAACGCGTTAAGATTCTGTTTGGATTGTGCCACTGGAAGAAAAGAATAATGGTCATTGATATGACAATGTCCGTGTCTCAATTTTAAGTGGGATGGAGAGAACGGAGTGTCAAGACACTAGATTTCCTCTTACTATACAAGCTAACAGGCGTGAAGCAAAATTATTATTAAAGTGTTAATTTAATTCTAAGGGATATTTTTTGTTAATATTTCTCTTTAATAAACAAAAAGTGGAAAACGGAGTGGCTAAATTTCGGCCTACCGCATGACATATGTACACACTGTACATATATGTGTTAAAAATATATTTAAAATATTCGGGAAATCCAATTTACTTTAATTATTATTGTTTTCCAAACTACGCATAAACCAGTAACATTTGTCATGTCATGAATAGGTCACAAAATATATGTAACATACATACATATTCAAAACTTGAATAGATTTAGTGGAACCAGAGTTTGAGTCATTCGCTGTTGCCGACAAATCCAATTAACGAGTTGGCCAAACCTATTACGTTTGTTGTTCGTAGTCTATATTTGATTACAATTATTTTAGAATAAATAAATGTTTACATAATTTACAATAATTATTTTATTCTTTATTTTTTTTATAGCTTCAAGCTATATCCGACACAAAGCAGGGTAGACAGAGGCAACCATGTGTTAAGACACTCCATTCCTCACTTTCTGCCGAATTCTGGAAGAAATATATTTCTAAAATTATTTTCTTTTGGTTTTGTTCAATGTATGAATGAATATCCTATAAGAGTTTTACGTTCCTTCGAACTTCCATATTTAATGCCAAGCTATTGGAAAAAAGGATAAGGACTATAAATTATGCAAGAAATACGAGTTGAAGTATAAAAAGTGCTTTAAAGGTAAAATAGATAAAATGGTAAAAAGCGTTAGCTATTTTTTGTAACTGTTTGGTATTGGGTATTGTTAAGTGAAACTGCTATATCATCACGAGTCAGCATAGAGTTGTTGAGTCAATACATTTTATTGTTTTAACGTCACGAATTTTCTACATTTTCTAAAAGAGTGAAATTTGGTATTATAATTTCTACTCTCCCTTTTTAACATTTTATAATTCTCTATACGTGTTGGTTGGCGGAATCTCAAACATAATTTTATTTAATCAGAATAGAAAAATAAAAATATTTACTACAAAATATTTTAATAGAACGTCGTTCGTAACGTCCGACTGAAAGTGCGACGCTCGTGGTTCGACTCATAATAATCGGGCGAATGAATTATATTCATTCTTTCTATTAACGAAAAATAAACGCGGTGTTGAGTTCCGCCACTCAATAGGCAATGACGTGAAAATCAAGGAATAGAGTGTCCTAACACAGTTTCCCTCTGCCTTGATATGTGCGGGATATAGTGTGAAGCTATAAAAACCTGTAAGTAAATGGAAATTGAACACAACTTTTACTAGGTTATGATATTTCTGGCCCGTACTAGAGCAGAGGGAAAATATTGTTAAGACACTCCGTTCTCTATTTTCCACCGATTGAGGAATTGCGTGTCGAGTGGTGGAACTCAACGCCGCGATTTATCTTGTTACCAAAGCTCAGAGCGAAGAAACGAACATTTAAAATATTAAATATTTCATTCCTTCGAATTGGAATCGAACTCACAACCTTCGAGTCAACAGTCAAACGTTATAACCTTGGTTTATTTTAAAATATCCTGTTAACTCACCTTGGTCAGCAAGCTGTTCCAGCATGGACAGCAACAGCTTCTGCGCCGCTCCTGGCAAGTTGGGCAGCTTCTGCCCTCCCAGCAGCAACTCCAGTAGAGCGCAAATGTAGTTGAAGCGTCGCACGTCGCGCACCGCCGACGAGAAGTCCAGGCGGCGCACCGCCTCTGATAAGCCGTTGAAACCTGCTATCTGTTGGTTCAAGTAAAAAATATATTGTTACATTAATTTTAGAAAAAACTTATTAATATTAATACTATTTATGAAATGGTCTCATTATTAACTACTAAATATTTTTTTATAAACAATTAATTTAAGTTATATTTGTTTTTTATATAAGGCAATGTGTGACTGAAATATTCCATCTATTAAGAAGTTTCAAAGAGAAACGCAAGAGAAAAACAAAGCAATTAAACATTATTATTCTGCTTTTTAATATCAAAATATGTTCTACAACATTTTTATAAGATATATTTTAGGTACAATAAAATATATATATATTAAAAAAAAAATATATATTATTATTGAAGGTTATCCTAAAAATAATTTTACTAGTTTCATCTTAGCCAAAACTTCGGCAAAGGAATATCTATTTTTGTACAATGCCCCAATTCAATTTGTCTCAAAGAGTATGAAAACAAACTGCCATTCGTTATTCTTTACCTCTATTTCGAAGTATTCTTATAAAAAAGCAACTGTAGCGCAAATGCACAGCGTAACTGTAAATGCTATGATCGTGGGTTCGATTCCTAGTCGAAGAATGAATAATTTTCATTTCCTCGCACTAGCAAGAAGACAAAGCAGAGCAACGGAGAGTAATAGGCTCTCTCTATCTTCTCTCTTATTTGCGAGGATACATCGTTATGCTAAAAAAATCTTACCTCTCTAGTACATTTAATAGTTATGTGACAATGTGGAGGGATTCTTGCAACAACATCTGATGGCTTTTCACCTTCCTCTCCTGATGCTGTGATCCTGAAAATTAATGAAAATATTGATTTATATAAAAATTGTATCCAGAACAAATGTATTATTAGTTGCGCAACTCAACACCGCGCTATGCCTTGACAGCAAAGCGAAAATAAAAATGTCATCAAGGGCGTTTACAGTGACTGTAAAGCCCTGTAAACTTGTGTCCCTACGCTACGAATGGCCTCAGTAGGTATTAACAGACTTTTATCCAGTCTTACAGCTTATTACCTATTTTTTTAATAATAGCTTATAGGACCGGATCAATCGAGTTGTTAGAACAGGATTATTAACAAATTATAACATTTCCTTCAGATAGAGGATAAATTAAACAGTGTATTGAAGTGTTAATCAGACGTATTCATGAATTCGTGTGGTTTTTTTTTATTGGGAAACTGATATCAAATAATAAACAGGCATAACGTTCCGTATAACTTGATACTTTATTAAAAATACTATTTATAAAGTTTTATCTTTTTATTTTAAGAAACCATGTACCAACTTCTACTTTTATAAAATGTATAAACTCCATCAATTGACCTATAAACTAACCTTTTTATTGTTTCTTTACCTTTTATCTCACGGCTCCCAAAATAGAGTATAATAAGCAAAGGATAGGTATTACAGGTCGGTTAAATTTTGTATTAAATAACTTTTAAAAAAATATATTATATAGGTACTCGTAAAACCTAATGTAGTATTTAGAAGTTTTCTTTAGTACGGAAGGCTACAAATAAGCAGTAACGTGGGTTGATTCAATTTACGTCCAAACGTGACGAGTTTCTAAACAGCCATAAAGAGACAGAGGGTGGCCAATTGGACCCGTATTTTTGTTAGATGTTTACGTGACTTATTTAATGAAGAAAGTATTTTTTATAATATAATTAATTTAAAAGATACATGAAAACTCTATTTTATAATAATCAGAAATGTCAAATATTTTATTTTCATTTCTTCGAAGTGAAGCCCGGCGCCGAGTTCCGCCATTTAACACACAATGACTCCAAACTTCAGCGGAAAAAGGGAAACGAAGTGTCCCAACACTAAGCTCCCTCTGTCTACCATGCTACGTGCGGAATACATTGTAAAGCTAAAAAAAAATATTGAATATGCATGATCTTAGCTTACAGAATTTTTTAATTTGCATTTCTAAAATTGTCCATATTAGGTACGCCTTTAGATAAAGAGCAAATCACTGTCTCTCGTAACTTCACCTAATTGAACGTAATACCGCCTTTTGTTGCGCAGTACGAATTTCCGCGTTTAGAAAGTACGTTGCATAACCATTGTGGCTACGTGAAAATGCTGTCTCATCGGACAATTTTAACTTTTAATAACTTTATTATTAAAAGTGACCAAAGTTAAGGCTGTCGTGGCGATCTCGCTCCGGTAAAACAAAACGGGGCGTTGAGCTTCGCCACTGGACACACAATGTCTTTAAAACTGGGCAGAAAGTTGAGAGCGGAATGTTGTAATACTAGGTTTCTTCTGGCTATCCTGATATGTGGGATACGGCGTGAGGCGTAAGAGCTAGTGTTACGACTCTACATTAACATTTTTATTTCCATTTTGAAACAGAACGGACAAATGTAATTCATTTAAATATAATTACTTTTCGGCTGATAATCAAATGCACAACCATCATATGTCAACATCAAACAGTTAAAGAAAGTCAAGAAAAGTAGTGCGGGCGCACTAGCATAATTTATAGCTTGCAAGTTTTTTTACTAAGACTTTAAGACGTGAAATTCTATACAAGAGCATTAGAATAAAAGTAATAAAAAAATTAGGTACCTACTAATAAACAAAAAAAATTATAGACGGGCATGGAAGTCAGCTACGAACATTTACATCCGTGATCTGTTACAAGTATATCATTATTATAATTAGTCAATCATAATTTCCTTTTTGAATATTCAATTATGCAGTTCCCTCTATTAAATTTTTAATGGCTTCATTGAGGCTTTTTTACTAATAAAAATACATAATTGTATGGATCAACAAGCACCAATATACACTACATTGCCAACATAAGCTTAAAACTTTTTAGTTTTACCTTTATTTATCGGGATGTATGTATCCCACTCGTGAAAGGGTTTCCCCCTTTCACGAGTGGGAACGAGCGGCTTATGTGGGACTCATGGACAGTCAGATGTAGGCCGTCTACACTACCCACTAAAACCTCAACTTTAAGGGCACTACTTAGTCTCGTCGTGTCCATTTCGTTCCGTCCGTCCATCATTACTTATTTTTTTTAAATGAACTGTTTTCACTTTGTTTACGCATATATGAGTAACATAGGGCCGGCAGAGGGTACCTAATAACAACAAATTCGGGACAATACACGTTGAGTGCCGTAACTCAACGCCGCATTCTGTCCTACAAGGGCAATTTGATTATATAATCGCTATTTAATAAACCAATTTAGGAATAGGTATATAAATAAAAATGGTTCTAAATTAAACTAGCCATACAATACTAGTTTCATGATAATAAATCATTTCATAGATATTACACAGCAAACTCGAATGTAGGTCCCACTAATATTAAATATTCATATGTTCCATTGAACGTCTCAAGCAGGAAGTTAGGTCATGTTGAAATGGTTTAGAAACATTAATGGTTCGCGCTGAACGGTCTTATGTTGCAATAAAAAATGTATTTTAAGTCCACTTAAGTTTCATCTTCTACTAATAACATATGTTAATATATTAATAACATAATAAAAAAATATATGAGATGTAAATAAAAATTGTGCAATATTGTTCTTATTAACTGGCCTACTTTTTTGTATAATTAATCCAAAAATCCAGAAATAGCTTCCTGCCTTAAATTATTTCAGACCGTCGTGGCACCGCGGCACAGTGTCTGATTGTAAAGGCAACGGCGGTGGTGGGTTTGATTTCCACCCCGGGAAACGAATAAATTTCCTCGTAGTTTCGCCACTTTAAATACAAAATACCGAAAATGAAATTAAACGACTAACAACTGCACTACCTCGACAAATTCAAAAGAATACGAAAATACCATTATTTTTTACAGCCATTATAAATTTAGATGGAATGGACTGAAAAATTTACTTGATTTAAAAGATATTCATATTTTAAACTAAGATCAGCAGTAGAAAGAAATAGAATTTCGATAGTCATTAACTAGATAATGGGGAGGAAACGTATACACATCGCATACATTGTATATTTAGCACAATCCGTCCCCTCTATATTCCCTATACTTCCTATATCTATTTCAAGTAGTATTTCTGTCCCCTTTGTTTCAAGACGGTAGCTATACTATACCTAACTATGAAAATGCAACAGGGTCGTTGACATTTCGTACTCACGAGCTGGTGAGGCGGGCCGGCACCTACGTTTGCGGCAAACCTTTGTTTGTCTTCATTTGGCGTTATATGTTTGTTAACCTCAGTCAATGTTAACAATGAATCGTGATATAGTTAATATGATTAAAAAAATATTTTTAATTTAAATTTGTATTTTAATTTCTTCGCTCTGATGTCGAGGCAAAGCGCGGCGTTGATTCTGCCACTCAACACATATTGCCTCCAGAATTCGGCGGACAGTGGGGAACGGAGTGTTTTAACACTAGATTCCCTCTGCTGACCGACCCTGCTGTGTGCGGGATACAGCGATAATATACTCAAAAGTACCTAGTATTAAGCAGTAAATTAAACAATAGTTGATTACAAATGATTCATTTATGTTTTTATAGTTTCAAGCTGTATCCCACTTATAGCATAGGCAAAGAGGACCTGGTGTCAAGACACTCCTCGCTCTCTGCTTGAATCCCATGTGTGTTGCATGACAGCCTTAATGACAGACTTAATGGCTTCGTCTTGCCAGAGCAGAAAGATGCAAATAATTCACTGTGCCACGATGACCTGGTTCATAAATTTACATAAATTTATTATGTAATAAAATCGGGAGTAATTTAAAAATTATAAAGGGACATAACAAAATATAAGTTAATAAACGTTGATTTTCGTTGATATCTAACATATTGTTTTTAATAGACATATAGCTTTTCTTTATATTATTAGATTTTCGATTATTCGGACGACTAACGACAACAATTAGTCCGGTTAATCGAGTTTCTACTGTATTACTATAAATCCTATATTTTAATATCGCGAACATAAGATCTTACAGCATGATGTATCTTGTTACAAGGAAGTTACATTATAAATAGAGCGGCGCGGAGTGCGCGTCTTTCCGCATCTTATTTCGATTATGAGATTCAAATTTTTTCTCCGTACTCTACTTTAATATATTCATTGATTTTGTGATTACTGCATATTTAACTATTTAGAATTGTTTTTTCATGCTTCACTTGACTTTTAAGTCACTACGCTCCCCACTTTAGCTTTCTTCTCGACATATTTTTTTTATTCCTATTTATGTAAATAGTCATAGGTATTCCATTCAAGAATTTCTTATAAACGTTTTGGGACTGAAATTTAGCGTTATAGGTTATTCAATTGATTACAGTTCGGTGTAGTAGAAATATTATATTAAATGTTTAAAAAATATAAATTAAATGTTATATTTTTTAATCTTATACGATTCTAATAAGCTAAAATGAATAAGAAATACAGAGTATTACGTTACTGGCTCTTGCTTACGTACATACAGAAGTCAATTTCAATTTCAGTAACAATTAAAAAGTAGTTACAGTAGAGATAAAAAAAAACCATATGGTTAATTTTAAAATCTATTTTAATGTTTCGTAAATACTAAGGGATTTCCATAGTTAAAAATTATATACATTTATTGTTTTGTAATCTTTCGAAATTTGTGTTTCATCAATTAAACATAATGTAGTTACATATATCAAAACGTAACAAATATTATTTAATTAATATTAAATTCATTATGATCAAATGATTTAAAAAAAACCAAATCCACATACAATATATATGAACAATTGAAAAATTGCAGTCATTGCAAGTGTTAACTGTCAGCTGTATGACAAGGTCGTTTCAATATAAAGAAAAATTGTAATACGACTATCCGTCTCTGTCAATGTCATGGATATGTAGGATAAACTATAAAGGATATAATAACTGGTTGTTATTGTGTAACTTGGTGCTATTTTTATATAATACAAGGCCTATTATAAAACAATATATTTTTAAAAAAATATAGGTTCTCCATTAACTTCTTTGAACTATTGTTTGAGTTTGCTCGAAAGCATGCATCGAAACGGTTCGATGATTTGAAAAGCACTTGATTTACACTCGATGTATCGATGTATATAATATTTTTATAAAACATCGAATTAATGGTAATAGTAAAAAATCATTAGCTATTTTTTTTATTACCTACAACTTTGTAATGAAAAAGTACCTAATCGATTTTGAGAAAACATCGATGTTTCTAACCGATGTATCGGACCCGACGTATTGGGTAAGTGGACATCCCTAAAGACAACTCTGAGTACATTTAATTTAAAAAAAACACGTTCAGATAGCCCTAAAATGAGTACTCTCATTATTAACTATTATATTATCAAAATACGTATATAAATAGTATTTAATTGACAAGATGTAAATTAAAAGGTTTTTAAAGAGATTCCAGCTTATTTCAATCGCGTACATGAAGTGCAAGGGTAGACAGACAGGACGTGGTGAGAGCTGCGGTTCAAGCATACTCATTTTGCTTCTTACAAACGTGACATTCTTTTCATGCACGCCGTGAAATTCAACCCTTACCTCGTTTTCTATTTAACAATTTTGTAATATTACGTGTTTTGTCGTTTCGTTTCATCTTAATATATTTTAAAATAAAACTGGAGGTCAGTCGTGGCACAGAGGCACGAGCATTGCGACAGTAAATGCAACAGGTTGTGTGTTCAATTCCCAGTCGAGGAAATTAAATATTTTCATATCCATTCTCGCTCTGGTAACGAAGCAAAGTGCAGCGCTGAGTTCCGCCACTCAAAAAGCTATGCCTCCAGAATTCGGAGATTCGGAGGAGTGTCTTAAAACTATGTTCCCTCAGTCTACCTTGCTGTTTGCGCAATAAAAGCGATTTCCCAATAGATGTGTAACATCAATACTAACCCACGAACATCTAATATAACCACAAAACTAAACCGTTTACAGCTTACATTGCATAATGTAGCATATCGAATTCAAAGCTAATGGGAACAAACCATCAATGCATGCACATTTCTGATTCACCCTGGCTCCGTGCCAAAGGTTCATCACCCCTTGCAAAATGCAAACATAACAAGATTGTCCCGTTTTAGAACTGAACGATTTTGTATGACCTGTGAAGTGCCACTTATGGAACAGATGGGTTTTGCAAAGTCCCTTTTGACACGACCTAAGGTCCATCTATCCATTAGATAGGTGGAACTAGTGAATTATTGAAGAATGAATTTAGGTGTCCGAGGTCCGAAAACGGGGACCCTATTACTAAGAACCCGCTGTCTGTTTGTCCGTCACCAAGCTGTATGTCATGAATCGTGACAGTTAGATAGTTAGAAATTTTGATTTTCAGAATGAAATAAATATTATAGAGGCCCTATATAATTTTTGCCATTTTTATAAATCAACGAACACGGTACGGAAGCATTATTTCCTTATATAAGAGATCAGCATCTACATTCAATTTCATTACTTCTACTCATATTATAATACCGATACTAAATTGTGCCAAACCTATTCCATTATACATACCTATTCAAATTAAATATGGATACTTTACCAGAGCTCTTGGAAACTATAGAATATCGCAAAATCCACACTATTCAAAGTATGCATTAGTGTAATTGCAGCCGAAATAAATTTGAAAGCATTTTTCTGATTATGCAATATTGAAAGAGCTAAATTTGATGTAAGATTTCATGAAAGTAAGAGTATAGACTGAGGTCAGATGTTATGAAGTACATAAAATTGGTTGGGCGTTGATTTCACTTTTAATCTCAATCTCACTCCCTTGCACTTATTGTCTTGAAAATTTTGCGGAATGTTGAGAACGGAGTGTGTGTCTGGCTTCTCTGCTAAATGCAGGATACACTGTGAAAAAAACAAATAAAAGAAAAACCTATTGTTTTTCTTTTATCGGGCAAAAGGGTAAATATTTATTACTCTTATAGGTAAGTAATAAGTACCTACTAGCAGAGTAGGTACAGTACGTACCTATCGTTTCGCAGTATGGTCGTCAAGAATTTTAATTGTTCAACTTTGTTTTTGTGAAAC